>PVJA010031627.1:0-24767 GCA_004027025.1 Myocastor coypus
ACTGAAAGCTAACCAGACTCTAAAGCAAACTCTGGTAAAATTTAGCTGAGAAGATGGGAAATTTCTAATATGTATGAGTGAAAACTAAAAACATCTGTTGGAGTCAGAGACCTTAGTATTTTAGTTCAAGCTTTTATCTATATAATTTTAAATAAAACTTTATTTTCCAGAACATATGAAGCTGTCAAACAAAAGTACATAATGGAAAAAAGGGCTATATTAGAATGTGAGCTGAAGGACCTTTTGTATACATCCTTGGTTTCTAGTACAATGCTAGGCTCAAAGCTACAAGGCTTAAGCAGCGCTTCTTGCTTTACAGTGAACACAGGCAAAATGCATATTTCTACCTTTCGTCCAGTTTTCACCCCATGTTCATTCTTTATTTTTATTTTATTTTTAGATTTCTTAAAAAGTAGATGTTTTTATTTAATCTGTTTGAAATAGGTTCTTTCCATTACTTTTACAAATTTGTTATAAAATTATGTTTTTCATATATTGTATAGTATTTAACTTTTGGTAACAAATATTTGTCTTTTTAGTAATACTAGTATACTTATAAGAACAATAGCTTAATAGACACTTCATTAAAAATTAAATACTGAAAAAAAATTTTGCCAAGAGACTTCTGAGATTTGTTTCTAATTATTACCAGTAGCCCTATAAGGGTGCAGACACCCTACTTTTATTGTAAGGACCAAGTATACTGTGAAATGTGAGGGACACCAACATATCTCTGAGATGTCACTTTCATATCTTATACTGGGAGAAAATCTCCTAAACAACACTTCACAGTCTCAAAAACATAATACTTATGGCCCAGTAGAAAATTGCCAATCCCTAACCCACCCTAACTAAGCCATACAAGCTATTCCCAACCTTTTTGGTGATGGACCAATCTGATCTCCATCTGAGCTGTGCCACTGTGGGCTTTTCTTCCCCTCAAGCTGAAGTCCCTTCTCATTTCTTTTCCTTTTTAGTTAAAGCTCTTGTCTATAAATGCTTGCTTTTTCCTCACTTTTAATTTCTATTATCATTTACATCTCTTTCACATCCTACACCACTGTTCCAGACAGTAGTGTGCTAGTAATCTAACTTGTTCCAAGAGAATGTACCGAGAATTGTAGTGTTTGCTGCTTTCCATGGTGAAATACCCTTACTGTGGCCTAACAACCTGACTGCAAAGTTCCTGAGTATTTACCTGGAGGTCCTGGAGGGAGGATGTGGCCCTGCACACCACTGTGAATCTCTGGTAGGCTTGATTTTGACTGGCAAGTGGTGAAGTATTTCATGTTTACTGCTTGTAAGCACCTTCACAATGTGCTAGGATAATTCTTGTGAAGAGTAATCATACTGAAAGTGATTTCATGAACCCTGCCCAGTTCTTAGGAAATCAAATTTAGATCTTGAATTCTTCATCATGGTGGTGGTCATTACAGTACTAGGGGCTGAATGAACTCAGGACCTCATATATGGTAGGCAATCACTCTGCTGCTGAGCAATAAGTCCACCCCTGAATTTTTTCAATAGACCCAACTGTTTTGATTCATTTACTTTTTTAAAAAGAATACAAAATAGTGATAGAAAAGAACAGCTTTAGGAATGACATAAAATTTCAGTAAAAGTATTAGGCATTCAACAATGGTTGCTGTATAACATGATGTTATCTTTGGTTTAGTTGTTCAGGTTGCCACATATAAATGTACAAGATAGTTTAAAGAAAAAACAAGCCGGGCATGGTGGCGTATGCCTGTGATCCCAGCACTTGGGAGGCTGAGGCAGGAGGATCAGTGCGAGTTCGAGACCAGCCTGGGCTACAAAAGGTGAGCTCAAGGCCAGCCTGAACTGCATAGTGAGACCCTGTCTCAAAAAAAAAAAAAAAAAAAAAAAAAGAGATAAAAAAAAAAGTTGTAAGAAATTCAAAATAAAAAATTTTAAGCATTATCTGCTCCTTTCAAAAGACCAACAGAAATCAGCAGTACAATTATCCAAACCATCCTGCATATACACCTAAATACGTCTTTTCCCCTTCTTTCTTTTGTCCTTTTCCTCATCCCAGTTTTCCTTATTGAAGAAATTTTTCCTCTGTCTCCATATGTATTGTATCTTTCAGATTTTATTTATTCAGGCTCTCACACTAGTGAGATAATATGATGTTTCCACATGTGGATCTGATTGACTTCACTCACCAACACAGCCTCTAGTCGCATCCATTTATCCACAAAAGCCTTGAATTTATCTTTTTATAGCTGAATAATACTCCATTGTATAATATATTTCTTATTCATTCCAAGAATGTTGGGCATTTAGGTTGTTTCCAAGATTTAGCTATGATGAATTGTGCTGCTATAAACATGGGTGCACACATAGCACTGTGGTATGATAATTTCTGTTCTTTTAGAAAAATATCCAAGAGGGGAATAGCTGGCTTGAACAGAACCTCCAATCCTAGCTTTTTTAAGAATCTCCATACTGATCTCCATAATGATTGTACCAGCCTGCACGCCTACCAACAGTAGAGAAGAATTTTTTCCCCGCAGCCTCTCCAGCATTTGTTATTGGTTGACTTCTTGATGATAGCCTTTTTTTTTTTTTTTCTTGGCATACGATTATATCTCAGCATTATTTTAATTTGCATCTTTTGAATGGTCCATGATGTTGAACATTTTTACATATATTTATTGGCCATTTGTATGTCTTCATTTGTGAAGTGTATATTCAACCCACATGCCCATTTTGGGATTGAGTCTTTGAATTTTGGAAGGTTTGATTTTTTTTTTTATTATTCTTTATATGTTCTGAATAGGAGTTCTTTGTCTGAGGAACAACCCACTATAATTTTTCCCAGTTTGTGAGTTTTCTTTTTACTCTGTTGGTGATTTCTTTTGATGTTCAGAAACTTTTCAATAATATGAGATGCCCATCGTTCATTCTTTAAAGTTTTTCCCAGCAGTTTGATTTTGTTCATGAACTGTCTACCTACCCCTACTTTCTCTTCCAAAAGATTTAGTGTTTCTGTTTTAATAGTCAAATCTTTCATCCATTTTGACTGTAGTTGAATGCAGGGTAATAGGCATGGATGTATTTTAAGCCTTCAGTATGTGGAAAGCCAGTTTTTCCAGCACCATTTATTAAAGAGGCTGTCTTTCTTCTAGTGAATGTGTTTGTCCCCTTTGTCAAAGATAAGATGGCTGAATGTGTCTGTGGTTGGGCCTACATCTTCTAATATGTTCCATTGATCTTCAGGTCTGTTTTTTGTTTTGGTTTGGTTTGATTTGGTTTTTGCCAGTACCATGTTGATTTTATCATAGTAGCTTTGTAGCATAATTTCAAATCAAAGATTATGATACCTCCTGCCTTTGCTTTGTTGTCCAGCATTGCTTTTGCTATTCTAGATCTCTTCTTGTTCCAGATGAATTTTTTAAATGCTTTTTTTCTAGATCTGTGAGGTATATTAATGTTATTTTAATTGGTATTACATTGGACCTGTATAACAATAACTTTTTAGTTCAAATCTCCTCTCACTACAAGAATGAAATGCATCTGACTGACATGCATGAAACTAGGATCACCAAAAGTATACTGGATTAGATATTGAATTGGATATTTTTTCAATAAAGTTGTTTATTAATGATCTCTTCAGAAAAAAATTCTGTGATAACTATGAGTTTATATAATGATTTTATGTAAATCTAAAGTAAATAAATAATACTTTTGATCATAATTTTGAATGATTAAATATTCAGGAGATTTTAATTGTACTGATAGTTCTACTTATTGCTGAAAAGAAGGGTTTCTTTGCTTGTTTCGCATTGTTGGGCTATAGTAACTTAGGTGAATGAATCACAGCATTTTGTCTTTTTGAGACAGGGTCTCACTATGAAGTTCAGGCTGGCCTTGAGCTCACTTTGGTAGCCCAGGCTGGTCTCGAACTCACACCAATCCTCCTGCCTCAGCCTCCCAAGTGCTGCGATTACAGGCGTGCACCAACACACCTGGCTCGAACCACAGCACTTTGAAGTGAAATCGTTACCTTCAATTACAAATAGAGTGTGACTGGTGCTGCAAAATAGAACTTAAAAATTAGATTATTTTTCTTTGTAGGGAAAAGCAATTTCTCTGACCTCCCCCTCCCCATGTGAAGCACATAAGCAACATTTCTTCCTCTCAGCCTAAAAGTGATAGAATATGCAGGTGCAGGACCTTGGGGATTGGAGCCCAAGTTCCTTTCCACAAAAAAAGAGCATGAGCCAAGGATGGCTGAAAGTGGTAAAGCAAGGTATACCTGTGCTTCCCCTTCCTTTGCTTCCTTATTATAAAAGATCCTCACTGGACAACATGATGCATGTCTGTAATCCCAGCACTAGTGAGGCTAGGGCGGCAGGATTGCTGTGATTTGAAGACCAGCTACAGCTACATAGTGCATTCAAGGCCATCCTGAACTGCACAGTGGGACCCTGTCTCAAAACAAAACAAAACAAAAGTCTATTGGCCATCTGTACACAGGAAGATGATGATTTGAGGCAAATAAACCACCCCTCTGTCTCCTCAGAGCCAGCCTTGTATAAATTCTTTTATCTTTCTTTCTTTTTTACCAAAATGCATAGCCTTCTTTGATTTGCTCAGCAGCAAGCAAACAAATCTAAGCATATGAATCTGAAGAGTCAGTACCAAAAGATACTTAGGAAGAAGAACATGGTTTCACATTTTTGTCTATGCTGTCAGGATAAAACATGGTTTTCACTCTTGCTGGGGACAGTGGCACATACTGGTAGTACTACTATGCCAGCACTATAACTCTAGACATGTTTGACATGACATGTCTGGAACCCCATATCAAAGAATGAAGTCTCAAAGTGAAGGAAAAAATTTAGAAGTTGGGACCTGGGAGATGGCTCAGTAGAATAAGTGCTTGTATGCAAGCACAAGGTCCTGAGTTCAATCCCTGGTACAAAAAAAAAAGAGAGTTTCATTGTCAATAAAGAGAGAAAAATAACTCCTGGAGGGGTCCCCAGTGAGTGGCCACCAGGATCACCTTTGTCAGGGATATTTACACAGCAAGGCATCCCACAGGTACAGCACAGGCCAAACTATAATCAACCTATAAGATTGTAAGTATGGCCCCTTCGCTAATGTTGCTCCCATAGGGAAATGAGACACACAGCAGAGGACATGGAAAAAGCAAAAGCATTCTTGGCAACAGGCAGGTCCAGGTGCTTTGATCACACCCCCACCAGGGTGTCTTATGCTTGTCTGGGCTTACTGGACAGGTGGTGCTAATTACAGTATAATCTCAAATCGCTGTTTATCCCTTAGGGAAGCTTGAGTTCATCTTGAGGCCTGGTCTTCTCCAGAGGCACCACCAGGCACAATGCTGATGTCTTTTGGGGCTGAGTTTCTTGGGGCTTCTCCCTCTCAAACTATACATTAATTTCTACCTAACTTAGCTACCTATAATAATACAAGCTGCTCTGGAGGACCATGAGCTTAGTCTCAGCCTGGGTGACTTAATAGAACTCTGTATTAAAATGAAAAATAAAAATAGCTGAGGATGCAGTTCAGCGGAAGTGCATTCCTGGGCCCTATTCTCAGGACTAAGAAGGAAGAAGAAAGAAGGGAAAGAGGCTGGAGATACAGCCCGGTAGAATAAGTGCTTGCCTGGCAAGTGCAAGAATCTGAGTTCTGCTTAAAAAAAAAGGAAAAAGGAGAAGAGGAGGAAGAACAAGGGAGGAGGAGGAGAAGGAGAAGGAGTCTTCCAGAGGCACTGTTAATCAGTCACCAGGAGACACAATGAACACAGGCAGTGCCCCATCAGCAATAAGAATTGCAAATTCCCTGACCCTGTCTCCCTGTGTTCTTACTCCTGCCATGTCTTGGAGTTGTTTTGTGTGTGCTATGGTTGTGTCCCACCTCAGAGCCTCAGAGCTGCCCCAAGGCACCACAATGACCAAAGACACTACTATTTCCTGTCACAGCAAAGATCCAGAACCCTGATGTACCAAAGCTTTGGGCCTTCAGTGCTAACTACATTCTCTAACCTACATGTTTACAGGTGGTTCTTAAATAGTCTGGGGCCTGGAAGGTGCAGGAATTTGAGTAAGAAAAGTTGAGTCATTGCCTGAGTCAGTTTTAATGATTCCCATTCAGCTGTTTATAGCCCATGGTGTGTCTTCCATGGTGTGTACCTGGAGGAGGTACCATTAGGAATATGAATTGGGTTCTGGAAGCTTCCCACCCTGCACATCTGAGGCCATGATTAGAGTCCATCTGAGATCACCACTCAAGACATCATCAACACCCACTATGGACAACAAGTGGTCCTAGAGGGACCTACACAATCTAAAGATAGGGGCCCATTTAAAAGGCAGACTATTACAGAATAACACTAAGTAAATGAGTTTAGCCAGCTGTATAAGGGGTCTATTGGGAGGAAGAGGAAAGACGAGAAAACTGCCATTTCCTCAGTGAGCACCAGCATGCTCTTGGTGAGCGAGTGTGTGTTGATGCTATAGCACCCTTGGGGATGAGTACAGTCACCCTTTTTACTAATGAAGAAGAAAATGACCAGAGGGATCATGCACTCAGAGTTTGATCTCATGCATTTTTGGCCAGCATGGACATATTTTCCATGTCCCTGCAAGTTTGCCTTTCTGAGGTCAAAGAGATGGATGCATGGAATACATAACCTGTTGAATCCAGCTTCTTTCAGTTAGCAGAAGGCATCTGAAATTCCTCCATGGTAGGGCTGGAGAGATAACTCAGAGGCATAAAAACCTACCTAGCAAGCACAAGTACCCAAGTTCTATCCCCATCCCCACATGCAGTGTGCTCTCAGCCCAGATTCCAGGGTGCCCTGCCTCAGACCCAGATGCAGACGCCCACCATATCGTCCCAGAATCAAAAGTGATGCCTCATGCCTGTAATCCTAGCACTCATGAGGTTGAGCCAGGAGGATCTCTACAAGTTCAAGGCCAGCCTGGGGGCTACAAATTGAGCACAAGGCCAGCCCAAACTACATAGTGAGACCTTATGAAAGAGGGAGGAGAGAACTGGGCATGGTGCAGAGCTCTGGAGATAAAGTGGGTTGAAAACTAGATATGCAGCCTGTCTTCATAGGTCACACAGACCAGCAAGAAAGAAGGAGCATGACTAAGTCACTCCAGAAGGACATCTCTGGGCCTAAGAAGAGACATCCAAGGTGCAAGGGACTCTCTATCCTATGGGAAGGCTTCAGGGAAAATGTGGCTGCACAGAGAAGTAAAGGATTAGAGATGGGAGAAGGAGCAAGCGACAAGAAAAACCTTCCAGACATGTGATGTGTTACACACAAAAGCCCTGTGTAAGCAAGGAGCTCAGCATGTTTTAAAAACTGGATGTGCCGGGCGTGGTGGCTCACGCCTGTAATCCCAGCACTTGGGAGGCTGAGGCAGGAGGATCGCTGCGAGTTCGAGACCAGCCTGGGCTACAAAAGTGAGCTCAAAGCCAGCCTGAACTGCACAGTGAGACCCTGTCTCAAAAAGCCAAAAAAAAATAAATAAAAAAATAAAAACTGGATGTACCTGAGGGCGATGACTGAGGCAAGGCCAAAGGCACAAGGTTAACCTTAAGCACAAAAAGAAGCCACCGTGGAAGCTTGGGTCCATTTTTTTAAACAGCCAATGGCGGGGGGGGGGGGGGGGGGTGCAGAATAAACACTCAATGAAACCCTTGCATATCGAAATGTCTTCTGAGATGTCACCGATCGTGTAGTTCATGCTGTGAAATAGAATTTAAGAGTTAGAATTTTTTTCTTCCTTGTAAGAGTTTTCTCTTCTTCACACACCCTCAGCACTGCCCCAGCACAACCCACACTTCTTCCCTCCTCAGTCAACAAAAAGTGACAGGTCACATAGGTGTGAGGCCCTGCAGGTTGGGCCCAGACCACTTCCCACAAAGAAAGAGGAACAAACCAAAGATGACAAGGGCAGAGATCCACACTACTCTCCCAGTCACCCATGCTCTGTTCCTTACTACAAAAGACCCTCACCCTCCCATACAAGGAGAGATGGAGATCTGAGGCCGCTCCTTCTCCTCAGAGCTAGGTTTGAATATTTTTCCTTTCTACCAAAATATACAGCCACTTTGATTTGGTCAGGGTGAGGAAACAAACCTAAGTGTATGAACCTGAGTGACCAATAACACCAGGAGGTTAAAATTGGTTCAATTTCTAAGTAAGGCAACTTCAGCACATCTTTCCAAATGGCAAATATGCATGCTTTTTTGTCCAACAATTCCCCTTAGAGGAAGTTATCCTATGGGTATTTGTTTGTGTATATCCTTACATCTGTACAGGGTTAGTTACTATTGTGTTGCTTATAAGAGCAGAATAATATAAAGAAACCACCTCTCACTCAATAGGAGATTATTCTACAAGGACATATGTGGGCCACAAGGAAAGAATAATGAATTCTTTCATACATTGTGTTGAAAAAACTCTAAGATACATTATTAAGCTAAAAAAGAAATCAAAGTGTAGAACAAAGTTTATGATTTATTATCTTTTCTATAAGGTTTTTTTTTTTCTTTTTTAGTACAAGAAAAAAAATGGTTCCTTGATCCCTGAAAGGAGACAGACATGAGAAACAGTCCCCTGCTTCCTGCTGAGGAGGAATAAATACAGGTTTAGACTGAGTTAGAAGGAGACTTTTTCTTTATGATTTATTTTTACCAAGTTTTGAATCATACAACTATCTCATGTAGTCTATTACTTAGAACGTGCATAAGTATTTAATGATTAAATGAACTACTACAATTGAAAACTAATTCATTTTTTTAAAAAAATGGTATCCACCTAGGCATGGTAGCCCAGGCCTATAATTACAGTGCTGGAAAGGCATGTAGCTCACCCGGAGTTCAAGGCCAGCTTGGCTTATATAGTGGGTTCAAGACCAGCCCAAACTACATAGTGAAATCCTAGGGAGGGGAGAGGTGGGGAAGGAGAAGGGGGATGTATAAAAGCAAGAAAGCATAGGAGAGAGAAGGGAAGGTTTCCAAGGAAAAGAACTTCAGGCATCCAGGCCATTTCCCTCCTCTCCCTTCTCTCAGGCTCCTGAGTGAGCTCTTGAAGAAGTTCCGACAACAGAGAAGGCTTTGGATCTTTTAAAAGGGAGGCTGGATGAAAATATTTATTTTAGTCAGTTGCCATCATTTCTATGGAGGAGCTTGTTGAACTCCTAACTAGTCTGGTCTTGGGACCTCACAGAAATGGCATTAGGGAAGTGAATGCGTGTGTTTAATTAGGGTCCTTGCTAATGGTCTCTAGAGATTTGCTAGGTTCTATAGTGTCATAATACTTGGGGCGCACTCTTGGCCCAGGACCCTGTCAATCATTCTGTGAAAGACCCAATAGGAGATGCCCAAGGCCCTTCCTTGAGCACATTGGGTACCCGCTTACAGGGACTCAACCTGGGCATGAACCCACTTACTCTGAAACTGCCTGCCCTCTTTAAACTTCATTAAATTTACTGGCTTTTTTCATACCGTTGTTTCCACCATCTAATGCTTTGTTCATCGTGCACAAGAACCCAGAAAGCTGTCCAGGAATCTGTCACCCTTGGTAACACTGCCATTGGTCTCCAGATGAACACCACAGATACAATCTCCTCCCCGTGAGGAACACTCACTAAAACTCTAGTACGGGGCAAGGGGGCAGGACCTGGGCTCCACGGCAGCCCCAGCCCCAAGGGTGACCACCCACCCATTGCTCTCCTTGCACTGTGGCCTGCTGTGCCAGCCCCACCCCCAGGACGTGCAGAGACGATGATGGAGACTGGGCACGGTGGAGCGCACCTGCAATCCCAGCTCTTGGGAAGCTGAACACAGGAGAATCACTGTAAGTCCAATCTACGACATAGTGAGAGCCTGTAGACCCTGTCCTAAAATAAAAAATAAAAACACCTCTAATAACTTGTGCTTTGTGACACAAAAGCAAGCAACTAAAAGCAGGAAAGTCTGGAATAGCTTGAGCACCTCAACACTGGTCTGAATTATGATTAAATTCCATCTGAAGGGGTAGTTGACAGCAAAGGCCATCTGTGTCATCACCCCAGCTTGATAACAAGAATGAAAGGGACAGAGAGGGCTATCTCTCTCCAGGAGTCCCATGTTCCTTTGTGCACGAAGACAGCTCCAGGTGCTCCTGAAGGAAAACAGCTAGCAGCTGTGCACTGGAGTCCCCTCTGGGAGATGAGAGGCCTGGGCTCAACAGAAGGGTCCTGGGGGGCCTCCAAATCAAAGAAAACAGCAACAGAGAAGAATGAGAGCAAGGTGCGCTCCACCATGCCCAGTCTCCATCATCATCTCCGTGTGTCCCAGGGATGGGGCCGGCATGGCAGGCCACAGTGCAAGGAGAGCAACAGGTGGGCGGTCGCCCTTGGGGCTGGGGCCGCCGTGGAGCCCAGGTCCTGCCCCCTTGCCCCGTACTAGAGTTTTAGTGAGTGTTCCTCACGGGGAGGAGATTGCATCTCTGGGGTTCATCTGGAGACCAATGGCAGTGTTACCAAGGGTGACGGATTCCTGGACAGCTTTTTGGGTTCTTGTGCACGATGAACAAAGCATTAGATGCTGGACACAACGGTATGGAAAAAGCCAGTAAATTTAAAGGCGTTTAAAGAGGCAGGTAGGTTCAGAGTGAGTGGGTTCACACCCCAGCTCAATCCCTGTATAGTAGGTGCCCAATGTGCTCAGGGAAGGGCCCTGGGCGTCTCCTATTGGGTCTTTCACAGAATGATTATCGGTGTTTAGATCAGAACTATGGGCTCTGCGTGAGCTATAATGTAAGAGTTGCTGTCACAACTCTGTGGGGAAAGTATTACCACACTCCCATTGTTCTGATGAAAAAATTGAGACTCAGAAAAGTGTACCAAGCTGCCTGAGGCCTCACAGCTCACAGGTGCCCAGGTCACAGCACGAGCCCAGATCTCTCGGATGCCAGAGCCCATTCTTTTGTTTCACAGCAACTTGAAGATAATCGGAAGCATCCATGTTTGAGCCAGCAAGCCACTGAGCTCTTAAGAACCTCTCCTATCTTTCTCACAAGTATTGCAGCCCAGTTCACTAGTTGGCATCTGCCAATTATTTCTGTTCCAAAGACAAAGGTGGATCCTTCCTTTTTTTTTTTTTCTTCTTCTCATCTCACCTTGGGATCAGTCCTTAGGAGCTGGATGGAGACTCACGACTTCTTTTACCAGGCAACAAGATCAGAGGAAACACCCAAGATCTTGCTGTCTAGAGGCAGGATCTGATGCTCCAGGCATTTGTACCATTCTTCATGGCAAAAGTCTTCCATGGGGGCAACATTTGGAGTCAAGATCAGTGTATTTTCTTTGCCGAGCCTTTCAAAAAATGTCTTTTCCTCGAGAAAAATAAAATGAGGGAAAACAATCTTCCTTTAGCGGTGCAGTCTTGGATTATGCATGAGAAAGAACTTTCTGGCAATGAGTGATGGGTGTGGTGTCATAGAACAGGTGACCAAGCACAGATAGGCTTGCAGTAAGTATCTTGGTTAGGAAGATGCTGTGCACGTGCTGTTGGCTTGGCTGAGGAGGAGTTGATCTGTTGATCCTCTCTCATCAGCTCCTGCAGTGCCAACACGGTCCCATATTTCCTAAATGATGCCAAGTTATGAAGTCAGTACTCTGAGACACACCACTTTTCTGTTGGTTAGAGCAAGGCCGATTCCGATATGATGATGCACTTCCATATGAGAGATGCTTCTGCTTATACTTCATTTCATCCCCTAACAACTCTATAAAGTCCATTGTATACATGAGAAGACTGAGACTTATCCAGGGCAAGAGGTTTACTCCAGCCTACATGTCTGGAAGTCAGCAAAGCAAGCACTAGCACCAACCTCTTCTGGCTATGGGCCAGGGTATTTTTCACTCCACTATGAATGGTATGACAGACACTTGTCCCTAAACCAATTCCAAGCTACTGAGATATATACTGAGTAGCTATTAACCAAGCTGTTGGTTGAGAGATGACCAGTAGTCATTGTTGGTCAATGTAGTTAATCCAGCCTTCTTTTTTTGGGTGGGACCAGGGTTCAAACTCACGACCTTGCACTTGCCAGGCAGGCACTTGTGCCACGGAGCTATCTCCCTGGCCCCAATCCAGCCTTCTTAACAAAACATAGAACTACTCCTACACGTCTGTGCCTTTGCCTCACTTTTGTATTCCATAGTCCACATGGTCCGTACAGGAGCCTCTCAGAGTCACCTCCATTACTTCTTGCAGTTCGTGCCCAAGGCATGAGATGGACACGACCAGCACCTCAAGCTCTGGATGTGATGGACCTTCAGCCGCCTAAGCTGAGCCCAGAAACTCCAAAGCTGCCTGGCAGCCAGTCACCTGGCGTTTAGTCACCTGAATAGCTCCCTTGGGCTGTTCCCAACTGACCTTCTTTTGGGATCATCTTTGCCACACCCCCAAGAACTTGGCTCTGTTTCATGACTGCTCCTTGTGGACTCGTCTCTGTCCTCTGGTGTCCCTCTCAGGTGAGTCCTGGTATTGTCTGACAGACTTTGGCTTGGTTTTGCTTCCAGGACAACAGAAGTAGTTTATAATAGATCTTTAGGCAAGTTCATGCTTTCAAGGTCAGTGACTTGGAACATAGAATAAGCACAATCTGTTTGTCACTGTTACACATGTGCTCCTCATCACCATCACTTACTATCTGCTTCCTGCAGACAGTCCCAAACACAGCCCAGGTTTCTCAGTTCCTGGGCTGGCACACGGTGCATGCTGAGCCCTTCTTGCTCACCTCCCACACTCTGTTCCCTGTGCTCCCAAATCCCTGGGCTGCCCTTAGGCCCAGGAGCATGCCAAGATCTCTGAACTCTGGACCGCCACCCTGCTGTTTTCTGCCTTAGATGCTCTTCATTTCCTTTCCCTGCCACCGGCTCATCTCCTCCCCAAAAAACACTCAACCTTCAAATCTCAGGCAGAATCTTACTTGCCCCTGGAACTCTTCCTGCTGACCATGCCCTGCCCCAAATGACAAGATTAGGCTGGGCATTCCTGTCTCACTTTCCTTTGGCCTCATTTGGCAATTATGCCAAATATACATGTAATTACTTTTTTTTTTTTTTTCAGAGTTTGAGTTTTATTGTCAAGCTGCTCAGACCTTGACAAGCAAACTTAGGCAGAGGGTAGAGCCGCTCCTTCCACTGCTGCTTCTTGGTCTTCAGCTTCTCCCTGTGCTTATTGGGCCAACATCACACGGCTCATGTCTTCTTGGGCCACAGGTCCAGGAGCTTGCACTTCTCACCCTTGTACTATTTCCTGAGGTTTTCTTTTTGGGTCTGGTTGATGACCGGGAGAACACAGGCGATGGATCTGCGGACAACTTGGATCTTGGAGCGCTTGGACACCACACTGCCTGTCACTTTGGTGACTCGCAGCTGTGACCGCTCCACCTTGAGGTTGTTCAGCTATTTCAACAATTCTTCTTTCTTCTTTCTGTGAAGATCCCAAGGCTTAATCTTACCCACAGTTGCAAAAGAAGCTGTTGCCACCACCTACTCCAAGAGCAAGAGGCCATAATTAATTCTTTAATGTCTGCCATCCTATTAGAGTAAGCCTGCAACCCCATAAGAACAGGAGCAACATCTGAAGATTCACTGCCATGTCCTCAGTGCCTCCCACAGTACTTGGAATGATTAGGAACTCAAAGACATTTTGAATTACATTGATAGCATCCAGATGGATTGGGAAATGGTGATGGCCTGGATGTCAAGGAAAAGCTTGGTCCCTCAGCTTAATGTACTCTTATTTAGTTGCTGTATTAGCCATAATCTACTCAAACACCAGAAGCTAGAGTTCAATCTATAGTAAAGGGATGAAGAACAGAGGAAAAAAGATAATGATGTGAATACATCTTTGTGGAAAAGCATTTATACCTATAGCTGTTGCTACCTTGAAATGAAGCATTTATTGAGAAGGAATCATAGATATCAGGGGTCTAGTATTAGCAAACAAGTTACACAACCCCACTGGCCAAGCCAGAGGGTACAGAACTCTAGCCCTGGGCACAGGATCTTACTGACATTGTCCAGGATCTCATCAGAGTAGCACTGAGAATGCACCTCCATCTTTAGTAGCAGAGCCACTACTTGGCTGAGGAATTCTGTTCAAACCAACTATACTTGTCTGAGCAGCAGTCATATAGCCCCTGCATGCATCCTGGCTCTACCACTTGCTGCCCATGAGAGCTGGGCCAATGGTTCATCTCTCTAAACCCCAGACCCCACCAGAAAATGGAAACAACAATGCCTATTCACATGCTTTCTACCAGAATTCATGATGACATGCAGCATTCACCTGGCCCCTGGCTACACACCAAGGCCAATGTCTATCAGACATTCATAGAATGAATATTGAAAGAATTAAATTGCAAGGCCAGCTTCTACATGGGCATGAACCATCATCCTGCAACATCCTCACCCCTAAAACAATGCTCCTGTTCAGCAAAAAGCAGTCTAAGGGATTCATCCCCCCTTGATAACAAGTAAAAGACAGGAATGATAGGTTCTGGCCTAAGTACAACTGCTAAATTATCATGGCCCTGACTCAACATGGTTGAATCCCCAGAACAACAGCTTATCTTCCTAATGACCACTTCCTTCTTCCTCCCCACCCAGTCCTGGATACCTTTCCCTCAAGCATACAAGGCAGTCCTCTAGTCAGCTCCCCATGTGTTACTGAACCTGCCCTTAGCAAAATTCCATAAAGTCTCATCCTCCCTGTCTCAGGTCAGAGGACTTCTCCATCTCCCTGCCCTTGATCCATGTCTTGAGAATTTTAATAGTGGGGAAACTTCCCCTTCCCATAAAAAAAAAAAAAAAAAAAAAATTAAGTTGCAAGAGACTCTTTAGAGATGTTAAGATTCTTGAGGTCAGATTAGTAGAACCTGTGAACAGAGGTCAAGAACAGCTTTCCAAGCAAAGCCTGGAAACTCAGAGTGTACCAGGCTGGTGCAACATGAGCAAAGGCAAGCCAAGCAGTGGATATTTTTGAACAGTTAGCAACATGCACCTGGAGCAGTGTGGGAGGAGGCCCGGATAAGGAGGCAGGAGGAGGCTGGATCACCAGGGCCTTGCAGACTCATTGATAAGTTGTAGGGGATGTGCTGTTTTGGCTCCAATGCAGCCATATTCTTCCAACAAGGATTAATTATAATAGCAGTTAAACATGCATGAAATATTCACTATCTCACAAGAGCTTTGGAGACCTTTGAACCATCTCAGAAGAAGTTTCTTCATCTGGGATGATGGTAGCCCTTAGGGATACTGAGGCTCTTTTAGAGGAACTGAGTCATTGAGACGCATCCTCTCTTGTTGATGGCTGAAGTTCCTGTGAGAGCCGGGTCTCATCTTGTCCTCAGAGTTTGCCTGCCAGGCCTCAAAGTCTCTAGGAGAAAATCTTGGGGGTTCTCTCTACTTGCCCTCTTTTTTTGCTCTTAGGGCACACAAGGCTTGCTTCTAACCTTGGCGGCACAGAGATGAACTGAAGCGGCCAGTCTCCATCCTGTAAGAACGCATGATGCTGTTGGGGGAGGGGCAACATCATGGGCGGGGCCTGCATGCCCAGCTCAGACCACTGCCCATGGCTTGCACTCGGACATGCTCAGAAATCAGAGCAAGCCATCCTGGGGAGGCTGAGCTCTGAAAAGCCAGGAGAGAGTGAGCACACTCTTGGAGGAGGATTTGCCATGGAGCCTCTTCCTCCTCTCCTCTGTCAAGATGCCTGAGAGATTTTCCTTATGATTTGTATGCACTCAAGATTCATAGAGAGGTGGTGGGGAAGTGTATTTATGTATGCATGCAGGAGGGCGTGGATAATTGTACTGCTGATTTCTGTTGGTCTATTGAAAGGAGCAGTTAATGCTTACTTTTCTTTTCTTCTTTTTAATTTCTTATACCTTTTTAAAAATTTTGCATTCAGGGGCTGGGGAGATAGTTCCGTGGCACAAGTGCCTGCCTGGCAACTGCAAGGTCATGAGTTTGAACCCCAATCCTGCAAAACAAGAAAGAAAGAAAGAAAATTGTGTACATATATCTAGTAATCTAAACAACTAATTTGAAGACAATACAACACAATAATGTCAAATTTCTATTATTTTGTTTAGTGAAATTCTGTATCATTTGTAAGTTTTTTATTATTTTGTATTCACTTTAAAAAATAAAAGATTAAAATTCTTTTTTAAAATATTCACATTAAACTTTTCCAGGATGGCTGTCTTTTAAAGACATATTTTAAGCTTTTCTCCATTCAAGAAAATCTGACAAATTTAGAAAAATTGCAAGCAGAATAAATTCTCCATAATTTCTGCACCATTGTTCACATTTTAATGAATCTGTTCTAAGTTTCCTTTCTCTGCATAGCTAAGTTTCTTTGGTGGCTTTTGTGACACAATTGTGCATATGGTTTTCTGTATTACTACTCCTAAGAAGCATATTCAAGTCATTTGGCCTCATAGTGTATCCAAGGCCACTTGCCATGTTCCTTTGGTGTCCTGTGGGCTGTGTGGTGTCCAGTGGGCTGTGTGACGTCCAGTAGTGGACACAGGCCTCTGAGTCAGCAGAATCAAAAGCTATCTGAACCCCCCCCCCATTCTAACACTAGCTGTGTGGTTAAGTTACTTAGGCCAGGTTACTGTCTGAATCTTGGTTTTGTGATTTGTAAAATGAAAATAATTGTCACTACCTTGCATGGTTTTTTGAGAATCAAAAGCAAAACTGGGGAGGGCCACGGAGATAGCTCAGTGGTCTACACTACTGACTGGCAAGTGCAAGGACCCAGGATCAATCCTGTGCTGAACCAGGTACCAAAACCAGGCATGATAGCACACACCTATAATCCCACTGCTGGGGAGGCTGAGACAGGAGGATCACTACAAATCCAAGCTGCATTGCTAGACTCTGTACCAAATGAATGAATGAATGAATGAATGAATGAATTTTTTGAAGTAAAATTGTAAAGCAACTAAATAAAGCAAGTTAGTTTCCTGGAAATAAGTAAGGTCAGTCTTCAACTGGAAGAGTCCAGAGGCCAAGATCTAAATCTAAACAATTGTTCCCACCATCTACCTTAGGAGCTTTTGTTATTTGTTTTGTGGTGTTGAGATTTAAAAAATTGGAGCCAGGAACATCTGTAAACTCACCACTCAGGAGGTTGAGCCTGAGTTTCTCTGTGAGTTCAAGACCTGCCTGGCCTACAAAGTGAGTTCAAGACCAGCCTGAACGGTACAGGAGACTGTGCCTCAAAAATAAAAATAAACTTAGAGACACAGAAAACTGATGCTCTTTCCAGATTTGCCAAATAAGCCATTTCAATCTTCTTTGGAACCAAGTGCCTCAGTTTCCCTCACAATGCATTGGGGATAATAACCTCTGTTGCCCCTCTCACACTGAAAGAGAAAAAGGAAATTGGGAATCAAATGAAATGCATACCTGGGAAAGCCCCTGGAATAATTTCTACATCTTTGCCAACCCAAGCTCCATTTAATATGGGGTGAGTAAAAGAGCTCAGCCTACCAACTCCAAGGAAGGACACTCTGCGGACAGCTCTCGTGGTACCAAGTCTATTTCTTCAGTTTCTAAGTGTAGTCTAATACAAGAAAGAAGCCCAGAAATAGCTCAGCAGTCTAAGTGCTGGCGTGGCAAGCCCAAGGACTGGATCAAATCCCCAGCACTGCATGCTGTGCCAGCCCAACCTCCAAGCTGCAGGATGAGACCTTGTACTAAGAAATAAGCCCCTAAAAAGGCCCCTCTCCCTGTCTCTTCTCTCTTAGTTCTATTCAGAAAGTTCTTGTCTATGCCTGTGTTTTCAAGTGTTTTGCCTATTTGTCTTCCAGCAGATTGTTCCTGTTTTAATGTTTAGATCTTTAATCCATTTTGATTTTAGTTTAGTACAGCAGGACAGAAATAGGTCTAGGCTCATTCTTCTGCAGAGAGCCATTTGTTGTTAAAGTAAAAGAGCGTCTGCTTAAAGAGACAACCTTTCCTCCAGCGTAAGTTTTTTGACCCTTTGTCAAAAACAAGATTGTTGAATGCACCTGGGATTATTTCTATATATTCTTTTCTATTGCACTGATCCACAATTTTGTTTGGGGCCAGTACTGAGCTATTTTTATCACTGTAGCTTTGTAATATATCTTGAAGTCCGGGTGAGGCTGTGATATATCTTGCTTTGCTCTTGTCGTCCAGAAATCCTTTTGCTAGTTTTGATTTCTTCTAGTTCTGTATGAATTTTAGGATTATTTTCTCTAGTTCTGTGAGGAATGCCATTGTTATTTGGGGTGGGATTGCATTAAATCTGTGTAACAGTTTCTGAAGCATGGTCATTTTGACAGTATTGGTTCTTCCTATCCAAAACCGGAGACATCTTTCCATTTTCTGCTGTCCTCTTCCAGTTTCTCTATCAGAGCACAGTAGTTTCTGTTGTACAGGTCGTTCACTTCCTTAGGAAGGTTAATTCTAAGTATTTAGTTTTTCTTTATGCTATTATAAATGACACTGTTTTCCTAATTTCTTTCTCAGTGAATTCATTATTGGTCTACACTGTAGACTGTACAGAAACAGCACCAATTTTTGTGTGTTTATTTTTGTCTCCTGCTATACTATTGAGTTTGGATATTAATTCTAGGGAGTTGGGTGTAATTGTTTGCATTTGCTATGGAGAGGATCATGTTGACTGAAAATAATGACAGTCTGACTTCATCCTTTTCTATGCATATCCCTTTTTTTATCCTCTTGCCTGATTGCACTGGCTGATGTTTATGACCTGTATTGAATAGCAATGGTAATAATGAGCAATTTTATCTTCTTCCTAATTTTAGAGGGAAAGCTTTTAGCTTCTCCACATCATGTTGGGGAAACCTATGTTTGTCATAAAAGGCTTTTTGTCAGATTGACATCATGTCCTTCTATACCTATTTTCTTTAGGGTTTTTATCATGAATGGATGTTGGGATTTTGTCAAAGGCTTTTTCCACATCCTTTGAGGTGACCATGTGATATTTTTCTCCATGCCTCTGTTTCTGTGATGTGTTACACTTATTAAATCGCATATATTGAACCATTTTGCATCCCTGAGATGGCACCTGCTTGATCATAATGTATGGTATTTTTGATGATTTATTTCATTCTGTTTGTTCATATCTTGTTGAGGATTTTTGTACCTATGTTCATTGAATAGACTGATCTGGGCCAGCAAGATAGCTCAGTGGACTAAGCACCCACTTTGACAAGCACAGGGGCCAAGAGTTTGATCTCTGGTCCCACATTCCATGGTGGCCCTGCTCTGGGTCACACTGAGCTGGTGACTAAATCTGGGTGTGGTGGGGCACTACTATAATTCCAGGACTGCAGAAGCTGGAAACAGGAGAATCACTATGAGTCCAAGCTACATCTGCATAGTGAGACCCTGTAGCAAATACATAAAATGAAAAAAAAAAAAGTTTATAAATAAATAAATAAATAAATAGATAGATTGGCCTGTTGTCCTGGTTTTGTCTAGTTTTGGTTGGCTTCTTATCTGTTTTTGGAATCAGGGTACTTCTAGCTTTCAGGAATGACTTTGAGAGTTCTCTGTTGGTATTTCTGAAATTCTTAGAGAATTCAGTGAGGAATCCATTAGATCTTGAGCTTTTCTAGTTGGTAGACTTTTTATAATTATTTCAATTTTATTGCCTGCTCTTATGTTATTTAGGTTTTTTACATCTCCTTGGTTCAGTTTTGGTAATTCATACGACCTAGGAATCTATTTCTTCTGAGTTCTTAATTTATTACAGTACAAGTTGTTGAAGTAGTTACTAAAGGTCATTTTTATTTCAAGGGTGTCATAATTTCAACTATTTCATTTTTAATTCCATGGTTTGTGTCTTCTTTGTAAGACTGGGTAAAAGTTTGTCTTTTTTACTTATTCGTTTGAAGAAACAAATCTTCAATTCATTGATTCTTTGTATGTTTTTAGTCAATTTCATTAATTTCTGCTCTAATCTTTATAAGTTCCTTCTTTGTACTAACTTTGTTTTTTTTAATTTTATTTAGTTTGTTCCTTCTTTGTACTAACTTTGTTTTTTTTAATTTTATTTAGTTTTTCTCTTGTTTCAGAACCTTTGTTTGTTTATTCAGTCATTTTTATGGCCGGCTCAGCCCTCCCCAAGGGCACAGCTGGCGCAGCATGTGGTGCCGGGGATCGAACCGCGCGCGCGGTCCCTGAAGCCGCCCAAGCTTTTCCAAGCAGGCGCTTTAGACCACTGAGCCATCCCACCGTGCCCCCTGTACTAACTTTGGATTTGTATTGTTCTTGATTTTCTATGACATTGAGGTGCATATTAGGTTATTTATTTGGGCCCACTGCTTTTCTTATGTGTCATTCACAGCCTTAAACTTCTATTTATTGCTACTTTCATTATGTTGGACTGGTATTATCATTTGACTTTATGAATTATTGTCTAATTTTTTTCTTCAGTTTATTCTGTGACCATTGGTTATTCAAAAGTATCATTAAGCCAAGTGTGGTGGCACATGCCTGTAATCCCAGCACTCAGGAAGCTAACGCAGTGGGGGGGGGGCTGTTTTTTGGTTTTTTTTTTTTTTTTTTTTTTTTGCCTTTTTGACACGGTCTCACTATGCAGTTCAGGCTGGTCTTGAACTCACGTTTGTAGCCCAGGCTGGTCTGGAACTCCTGCTTCAGCCTCCCAAGTGCTGGGATTACAGGCGTGAGCTGCCATGGCCCAGCTAAAGCTTGAGGATTCTTGAGAGTCTGAAACCAGCCTGGGCTACAAAATGAGCTCAAGACCAGTCTGAACTGCATAGCAAGACCCTTTTGTCTCCAAAAGACAAAATAAAAGTGTATTGTTTAATTTCCATGTTCTTGAATAATTTTGTGGTTTCCTTTGGCATTGATTTCTAGTTTCATTCATCTCACAATATTTATCAATTAATTTTTTCGTACTTACTTTAAGCATGTTGCATGGGCTACTATGTGAAGACATTCTGAAGATAGTTCTATGCACTACTACTGAGAAGAATGTCTATTCTGTTGTTGTTTGGTGGAATATTCTATAGATACCTATTAAGTCCATTTGCTTGAAGATTTGGTTCAGATTTGATATTTCTTTCTTGATGCTTCTTTGTCCAGCTGATCTACCTCAAACAGTGAAATATTGAGTTGACCCACTGCAAATATTTTTATGATTATCTAATCTTTTGTGTTCAATAGTGTCAATTTTACAATGTTGGATGTAGCTGTGTTCAACGTACATGAATAATTGTTATCTTTTTTCTATGGAGTTATTCTCTAAACCAATATATAGTGCCATCTTTGCCTTTTCTGCCCATTTTTAGCTTGAAGTTTACTTTGTCTGAAAATAGCATAGCTACTCTTTCTTGTTTTCCAGTTTCTGCTGCATGGAATATTGTTTTCCACCCTTTTACTTTTTTTAACTTTATTTGTTTATTTATTTATTTATTTATTTATTTATTTATTTATTTATTTATTTATTGCCAGCTTGGCCTGCCCTGGGGGTGGGGATGGCGCAGCATGTGGTGCTGGGAATCAAACCACGGTCCCTGTGGTTGTCTAAGCTTGCCTAAGCAAGCACTTTAGACTGCTGAGCTATCTCACCAGCCTACTCTTCAACTTTTAGTCTATGAATTTCTGTGTGAAATGTGTTTCTTGGGTACAACATATTGGACTGGGGAGATAGCTCAGTAGAATAAGCATCTCCCTGGCAAGTGCAGGGTCCTTAGTTTAATCCCTCATACCAGAAAAAAAAAATCTTCTGTATAATATATCATTGCAATTTTGTTTTCTTGATCCATTCGGTCATTCTATCATTTTCTCATTGGGAACTGAGACCATTCACACTGTGACTTACCACTAAAAGGTCATTGCATTATTTTCCCACTTCTGATTCTCTCTTTTTCCTCCACTTAACTGTGCTCCCTCACCCCAAGAGCACTCTTCAAACCCAGCCTGGTCCAGACCACCAGTGCAGGAAGACCAGATACAATTAACACTCCTAGCAGCTGCTTTTATTGAGCTGTATGCTGGGCACTAGCAACATCTCACTGGGTCTTCACAAAATTCCCTGGGAGACTATTATTATTATCATTATCATTATCATTATTATTATTATTATTATTATTATTACTATTATTATTATTATCTCTGATATGTAAATGGCAAAACTGAGGCTTAACTGAGTTGTCACTTTTCCAAAATCCTATGGCTATAGCATATCACTTCCCAGTCTTTTGGCTAAGATCAGCTGAGGGGCTGCAGCAATAGGTGCATCTCATAGCGCCATAGCTCCTTATGTGGAGGTGTTGAACACCTCAGTTCAATGCTTTCAGCCTCAAAAGACACCAGAAAGACTTGATTCTTTCAATCTAATACTTTCTAACCTGTTTTACACCTTGGTACACAAAAAGGAACACTTTGTGGGGTGTATTCTGGGACTATGGATTAAGGTTGTTTTGAGTAGAGGTGACAAGCCTAGAATACTCCAGCTGGAAAACTCAGGTAAGCCACCTGTAGTACAAAGTCACACCATCATCCCAATATTTTTACATCTCCAGGGCCTCTAAAAGAAGACAAAAAGAAAAATTTAAAACCGCGACTTAGTAGGGATGGGTTATTATCTCCAATCACCTGTGAAAGAGCAGCCTTTAGCCTCCAGAGAGTCCAGGTAGGTTTGTGCGGTGTTTTTGTTTTTGCTTTGGGAAGTAGTGGAGTTTAACCTCAGGAGATGCTGAGCTACATCTCAGTCCTCTTTATTCTTAGACTAGATCTCACTGTTTTCCAGACTAGACTTGAACTTTCAGTCCTCCTGTGTTGTGGTTTTTATCTAGTTGTCCCCCCAAAGCCTCATGTAAATGATGGGGCGGTCAAGCATGTGGCTCAGGAGCACGACCAGAGGACCAGGGTGGGACTTGAGGGGTGGGGCCAGAGAGGCGCGAACTGTTAAACTGACAGCATGGGCTTCCTCCACCCTCACCCCAAGCCTCATGGTCTATTTTAGAGGTATGGAGCTGATCATCCTGGACACAGCAGTGCAGTGTCTTGAGGTCTTGCTATGTAATTCAGGCTGCTTTAAACTATGAAACCTCCAGTAACTGTGAGCTAAATAAGTCTTTCCTGAGTGTGTGAGTGAGACTGCCTGGGGGACTTCCAGAAATTCATTAGACCCAGAAACCTGTCAAAATCCCTTCCTGGTTCTTGCCTCAGCCCAAGAAGTCTAAACTTACAATCCTAAAAACCCTACTGGAATTCTACCAAGTTAATTCCAATCCACCACTCCCAGTGCAACCCATGGCAACAACAAAGACACTAAGACATATATAAAATTAATGGGAAGCCAAGGGGCCCTAGGTCCAACCATGAAAATGGCTTCTGAAACAAAGAGAGTGACCCAGGGCTGCCCTCAGGTTTTAGTCAGTGGAGAAGGGGAAGTGGCTTGAGAAAGGGAATTGTGGGAAGAAGGTGAGCACTGTGAGCTGGGCTAGGTAGGAGACCTGCATTCACCTCCGCCATATTCAGAGAGGACATGCAAAGGAAGTAATTTGTATTATGCTATTGAGATAGTAACTAATATTTTGGAAGTCTTGTGCTTCATATCTGATGTATAATCTTTCAAGCCCCAGGAAGTTATAGCCTCTATCTTGAGGCTCAATCCCAGCTGATAGCATAGAGCATCGGCTCTGCATCCTGCCTTGATCTGGCTCATATTGGAGAGCAGCAGGTGTGGGCTATCAGGAAAACACACATGCCATCTTCAGAAATTATCACCAGCACCTCAGCTAGACCAATACACACTGCTTAAGACCAATTGAAAGGATAAAGAGAAGTTCTAGCCAGCTCTGTGCATTTCAATACAAAGAAATAGGGTCAGGCTCAGTCAAAATGAAGATGGCCGCTCTTCTTTCAAGGAGAGCTGCTCAAGCAGTCCTCCACAGTTTCCCTTTCTTTGTTTTGAAGTAGTTGGAGCAGTGTCAGTTGTAGGCTCATAGCCATAGCTGCTGTTCGGCTGAGAATCCTCTGTGACACACTTTAATGAGGATTATAAACAAGAGAATGAGTACACCAATTCCAACAAAAAAAACAAAAGTGAGCCTTGAGAAATGCAAATGGATTCAGCCACCCTGTAGCATCAGCAAACCTATCCCAGTCATTAATCTGGGCATCAAAGGTAGCTGTCTGCTGTGACATTAACAATACTTTTCTCTAGTACTTGAAAATAAGAGACTGGGCCAAAAACCATATTCTTGACAGGCTACAGTTTTGTATTTCCTTGAATTTCCAAACATCTGTGTCAAAATTGTGTAACTGCTTATATCACATTGTATGGAAAGTTATTAGAATATCAATGATGGTCAGAAAATATCATTTACAAGCTAAGTCAAAGGTATTTGATACTCAGAAAGCCAGTGACGATAAGCCCAGTACCTATGTTATAGAATAATAGTATCACAAAGCTTTTCTGCTGGAGGGTTGAGAATGTAAGTTAACAGACCGACAACTGGAGAATAAGAAGGGCTATAAGGATAGCCAATATTTTGGCCCTAGCCCTTCAAGGTCAATAAAGACCTAGGATATAAGAGAACCTGTGCTGTAATATCCTATAACTCAGAGGTGTCCCAAATTTCCTGGTCAAGGAGATTATGGGACCTCAGAGGAAAGGGATGAATGAACTGCAGTGCGTCTAAGGAGAGTCACCCA
>PVJA010031628.1:0-12121 GCA_004027025.1 Myocastor coypus
TGCTGCCTAAGGCCCCAAGATCCAAGATGAGCAGGCTACTATGTGCAGCTCCATTCCTGGGCTGACTTGTGCCTGTTGGCCGATCCTTGGTATACTCTGATCCCAGGTCCCCTTGGTGCCCACTGTCCACTAGGCCTGCTGCCCTCAGACCTCCCTCCTGGATTTTCCACTGGGTCTTTCCCCTTGCATGGAGCCAGTCCTGCTGTGACTCTGGTTTCCTCTGGAGCCAGATTTCCTCTGCTCCACAGAATCAAAGCCTTTCCTGCAGCTAGCATTGGTCAGCAGCATGCACAGAGATTTCATGTGTCTGACAGGGCCCAGACCAGACCCTCTTTGGTTCCTGTGACCTGGACCCTATTTGTTTTGTTTTTTTTTAAGAATTTTATTTATTTTATTTTATTTTATTCTTGTTTCAGAACTTTTGTTTGTTTGTTTATTTATTTTTATGGCCAGCTCAGCCTGCCCTGAGGGCAGGGTTGGCACAGCATGTGATGCCGGGGATCAAACTGCAGTCCCTGCAGCCGCCCAAGCTTTCCCAAGCAGGCACTTTAGACCACTGAGCCATCCTGCTGGGGCCCCGACCTGGACCCTATTTGACACATGCCTGCTACAGCTGTCCAGCATCAAGAGCTTGGGGAAAATGGAAACCGTGAGCCCTGACTGTTCCCTTCTTTGGCTGTGACTGGCTTTTCATCTGGCAGGTCAGCTGGGAGCCTTCCTGCGTGCCCAGCGGCCTAGCCACGTTGCTAGGCGACCTCACCAGCAAGGTCCAGCCCCTTCCCAACCTCCCATGGGGTTTTGCTTCTCATTCTGCACTCCCTTTTTTCTTTCTAAGAAAAGAGATACATGTTTCTGCACTGGAGTGAGTTTGAGGAGGTCCCTTCACCTCCATGGTGACAGTATTCACTATGGTAGCCACGTGTGGCCGTTAAGCACTTGAAAGGCGACTGATGCGACTAAGAAACTTCATTTCATTCCTGTTAGCATAGCAGCCACAAGAGGCTGGTGTTGCTGGGCTCAAGTGGCTCCAGAGAGGACACAGCTGCTGCCTCTGGATGCACTGGAGTGGGTAAGGGGCTGGGTGCGTCACAGGCAGGAGGCTGCTTTGCACCAGCCAGCTGTCCTCCCTGGGACCCTTGTGGCTTCACAGCCAGTTGTCAGTGTATAGAAATGACCCTTAGGGGTCGTGCAGCTTCGTTGTGCTGTAGGCACCTTGTGTCTGTCCGAGGCGCATGTGTTTTCCCAAAGGTATAATTCAGCTGTAATTCTACTATCCTGCTTCATTACTTGCTATTATGGCTGAAATACTTTTTTCTTATTACTGTATTATTTTCTTTTTATCATCTTAAAAGTTTGTTTAGTATCCCATGAAGTTAATTTAACCGTTGCCTTACTTTTTGTGTGTGTGTGTGTGTGTGTGTGTGTGTGTGTGTGTGTGTCTTTTTGTATTATTACAGTCGAATGTCAACATAATCCTTGTCTACTTCTTTTGAACCTTTTTTTGGCCTTCAGTTAGTTCTCAGGAATGCAGAATGCTGGGAATAAAAAGCATTAAAGGCTATTAAAATTTATTGCCAGTTATTCATCTTTAAGGGACTGGAACAATTTATCTTCTTGTCAGTAGTGAGGACACCCACTTTACATTTGACTGCTTTGTCGCCAGCATTGGCATTGACATTTTGCTTGTGTTTGCTGATTGAATATGTGTGGAACGTCCTCTGTCCTTTTTTGGAGGAGGATTCTTTTGGCTGTATAACCCTTGTGGCCTGTGGCCTGTGGCTTGTTAGTCTCATTTTAGTTGTTGGTCACGGTAGGTTTAGAATGAAGGTGGCACTTGTACGTTGTCTATTGCATAGTGAAACACTCGCGAGACATTTGTTGTCTGGAATCTACATTTCCTCTTTGGTAGCCAGTGACTCCAGAGAGAACTGACTGCCTCCCATAACTGAATCATCCAAGGAGAGGTTCCCTTCAGGAGCAGCTGGCTCCAGGCGCTCCACAGACTCCGCAGCACTCCATTCCCCTCTCACAGTGGGCCCTGCTTCTCCCATCCTGGCCTCATGCTTGGCCAGGCACTGCAAAGGCATGGCAAGGTAGATGGCTGGACCCTTCTGTTCTACTGGACAGAGTAAGGAAGAGCTGCTTCCCTAATAACTGCAGTGAAACTCTAAAATGATAGTAGTAGTAATTAATAATAATAAATGAATAAGCCAGAAAATACTCAGGTCTGGCCTACCTGGGGTCCCATGCCCATCCCTGAGCCAGCAGCCCTGCCAGTCCAGCTCTCTAATTGGCTGCCTTTATGGAGTGCATGCTGAGCCGGGAGCAGCTGGCATCCAGGAAAGAAGAGGAGGCCAACTGTCTCTCAGGAAGCCCCTAGCTGCTGTCCAGGCCCCCCATTGGTGCTCCACCTCCTGTAGGCTTGGCCCTCACTGGCACAGGGGTGGATTGTTCCCACAGAGGTGTCTGGGCCCAAAAACACAAGTGGCCACTGTGTGTCTTTTCTCCAGGGTGTGGGCTGAAGCATTAGTCACTGCTGGTTGGCAGCAGAGGGCTGGGCAGAGACTCCCCTCACCCGTGGCTGGACCCTGGCTTGGCCTCGGCTGGTGGGAAAGAGGACGTCAGAGCCCACAGACAGCCACTTGTTCTGTGTGTCACTCCTTGCCCACTCCATCCCACGTGCCACCCATCTGTGCAGGCCACTCTTCGCTTTCCAGGACTGCCCATGCCCCCAGATCACACCCCAGTCTGGTATGATTACTGCCTACAGAGAGAAAACTGAGGCCCCGACAATATGTTTATAGTATTTATAGGCACCTCTGGTAAAACAGTGAGGTCTAAAGACTTTTGGGGGCTGGGGAGACAGCTCAGTGGAATAAGTGCTTGCCAAAAAAACCCCATGAAAACAAACAAACAAAATAAAACCTGGAGATTTCAATGGCAGCCAGGGAGTTCCTCTTCGTCTCTAATCTGCCTGCTAAGCTGAGGTGTTCTGAGGCTGCCCCCTAACACTCCAGGCCCCTGCACCACCAACACTCTGGAGCCTTATGGGGACCCAAGCTTTCTCATCACTCTTGCCTCCCTTGCCCCTTCACTGTGTGGTGCTGTCTGCATACGCCAGTTCCAGCACTCCTTTCAGCCCACTACCAATAAACAACTATTTAAAGAGGAAAAACTAAAAAATACTCTGAAAGGTTATTTATCCTGCTCCAGGACCTTGGGCATGACTTCACCTTTCTGAGCATTTGTCATTGCCTACTCCCTCTTTATCAGGCAGGGTCTTGCTGGGTTGCCCAGGTTGGCCCCAGATGCTGTGCTCAAGTGATTCTCCTGCCTCAGCCTCCCAAGCAGCTGGACCTATACAGTCAGGCACCACTGTATCTGCTCATCATTCTAACAGATAAAATGGAACTGGGCATGGAGGCATACACTTGTAATCCCAACACTCTGGAGGCTGAGACTGGAGGATTGCCTCGAATCTGAGGCCAGCCTGAACTACATAGTGAGACTTCTCTCAAAAAACCAAAGGAGGGGTTGGGGAGATAGCTCCACAGCACAAGTGCCTGCCTGGCAAGTACAAGGTCGTGAGTTCAAACCCCAGTCCCACAAAAAAAAAAAAAAGGAAAGGAAATAAAAATGGGACTGATGATGTATAGAGAGAGTTATAAAAATTAACTGAGGGAACCAAGCCACGTCCTATCTCACCTTTAAGGTATGGGTCTCAATTTCATTTTCAGGTTCCCTTTGGGGCCATGGTGGCCCCAGGCTACAGAGTCACAGAAAAGAAAGGGTTGTAAGCAATTACAACTGTCTTAGCAATTGGGCTTAGGTTGCGTAAAATTCATTGGTTGTATTGATCACATGCCTATTCCTGAGCCAATCGCTGTGGCTAGAAAAAATGCAGTGTTTTCATTGGCCGAGTGGAATAACCCATTCATTTCTAGTTAGTGGTATGGAGTTAGTTAAACTCTAGCATTTGAGAGACTGGGAAGAAAGCCAAGCAGCATGGTTGCCGTAGCACATTCCTGTTGGACAGTGGCAGCAAACCTCTGGCTGTTGGTTATCATGGGGTGCTCTAAAAGGCTTGCCATCACCTTCCTAGGACTTGTTCATTAGAAGTGTCTCACACGAATTTGGGCTCACTAAATAATGATCATGTGAGTGGGTAAGTGAGAAAATAAATAGAAAACAAGCTGCTTCCTGGCAGTACAGTGTGGTAAAGGGAACTCTAGACTAGGAAGAGTCAGGGTACCACGTTAGCTCACAGCCCTGTGTGGCTAACAGTGCTTCTCCAGGCCTGAGTCTGCCTGTCTGGGAAATGTGCACCACAAGCAGTGCCAGCCTTAATGGCTCAAGGGTAGATTAAAATCTGACAGACTCAGCTCTGGTCCCTAGCATGAGCCATTGCTATTGGATGTGACTGACCTTAACCTCTAGCAGAGGGAGATGGAATTGGGAACCCTGGGCCCAGATCAAGGAAGGGCTTTGGGACATGATTTGGAGCTCAGGATCCTGGATCCTTGTGTATGGTTCCGGCTTTTATCCCCCTGCTGTTGTATGCCTTGAGAGAGAAAAAAAAAAAAGTATGATTCTCTGAGTCTGTCTGCTGCTTTAATCCACACTGTTGCACCCTGTGGCCTCACAGCCTGGATTGTTGCCTCAAGCAGACTTTTAAGGAATTTCACTTTGGCGAAGTCATTTCACACTCGTGGTCTCTCTTGACAGCCCCTGCCTGTCGCAGACTCCAGGGTCTGTAAAATACGAGCAGGACACTAGACAGCCTTCTTCCCTCGTGTTGACCCTGGCACTCTGCTGGAGGCCTGTGGTCAGTGCTGCCTTTCAGCATGGCAGGCAGAGTGATTTTGTGTGCTCCTGGAAAATAGGCCTCGTCTCCTGCACCATGAAGGGAGACAGCCCTTTCCAGGAAGCCCAGGGCAAGGTAACAACAGGCAGCCTTTGCACCGGCTCTCAGGAGGGGAAACCCAGTGACCAAGGGCTGGCCTCAGCCTGGTCTGCGTGGTCACCGTGGTTTCCGTGGCCACCCTTCTCATCTGTGACCACCCCTCTCAGCCCCAGCCTTCCTCCTGAGAAGGAGCAGAGCCGCCCAGCTTCTCTGAGCTCTGAGAGGAGGGTGAGAATGGAGAGGAGTGCTGGATGGAAGTGAAAGGGTGTTTTGCCAGTTCCCTGGTAGAGACATTTACAAAACTCAGCTTTATAAGAAATCTAAAGGTATACAGGGAGGGGAGAGAGGGGAAGAGAAAGAGAGGAAGAGGAAGAGGAGGAGGAGGAAAGGGAGCACTGAGTTGTTTATTGATAGCTTTCTAAGGTGCTCTGAACCAACTCTCAAGTTCATTTTCAAGGAAAGGACCCCACAGAACTGAGCCCCATGAGCAGCCACATTCCAAGACCAGACCTGGCCTCGCCTGACCTCCTCTGCCTGGCTTGGGCTCATGGGTCAGGTGCAGTAGGTTTCAGAGCCTCTAACTTGGGAAGGCCTTGTGGGAGGAAGAGTGTGGATGAGGGGGCCCACCTGGCAGCCTTTCAGATCCACCCAGGTCTCTGCCTCTGTCTTCTCCTGTGAATCAAACATCGTAACATTGCTGGCGTCACGGGGGTGGGGGGCAATGACTAAGTTAACGCGTGCAGGAAGTGGGTACCCCTGCTGTGCGCTGTGGGCCCTGATAGCTGTGCAGCTGTGGTCATTACTGTATGGGAGCCCAGGGACTTGGCAGTACAGTGAACAATAACAAAAAAAAAAAAAAAAAATGTACCTAGGGAGAGAATAAATACATAAAAAGCAAATGAACATAAAATGGTCTGCTTACGTCAGCCCCATGTGTCACTTCCTTCCGGAAGGCTCTCTGGTCGGCTTCGGCACTCCCCCAAGGTCCCGCCTCTCACTGCAGGTACACGTGCAGCTTGTCCCTCACAGGAGAAGGGATTTCTCCAACTAGGTTGGGACTCCCCACGCTGGGAGAGGATGGTTCTGTCCCTGTTGGATGAGCACAGCACGTGGCACTCTGAGCAGGAGCAGAGAGCGATCAGTCTTTGAAGTTAGATGACCCAGACCCAAATTCTGGTGCCATTCTCCGCTCTAATTTATCTTGTAGCTGGGGAAACTGTGTTGTTGCTGGGCGCTGGGTTCTGATCATGCGGTGGTGAACTGTGTCACTGTCCATGACCGCAGGAGTGACACTGCCACTGGCGTGCTTGCTGGAGCCAGCATCCATAGTCATCCCATAGGACAAGAGAGGCACAACCCTCAGGAAGATGCTGAAGTGTGGACCAGCCCTGAGCTCCCGCAGAGCCCACTTTGTCTGTGCTTTGCTTCAGGCTCTGTCTCCATGGAGTTGGGGGAGTTGCCTCCCGTTTCTAGGACCCCAGCTTCTGTTGCATTATTATTATTTCTCTTTCACACACTCTTTTTGGAGTATGGCTAAGATGTATATGGCATCATACTTCACCTTTTGCGAGTGTTCAGTTATGTGGTGTTAAGTAAGTTCGTTTGCAAGTTGGGTAGCCATCGCTGCGTCTGTGTTCCAAATTCTTATCATCCCCAACAAGCACCTCTGAGTCCACTAAAGAGAAACTGCTCAGTTTTCCTTCTCCCATCTCTGGTAGCCCCAGTGCTAGGTTCTTTCCCTGTGAACTTATGTCATAAGAAGTGGAATGCTGAAGTATTTGGGCCTTTGTGTCTGGCTTATTTCACGTAACACACAGCCTTTGGGGTTTATCTGCCTCATCGCATGTATCAGAATTCATTGCTTTCAGTGATGACAACCAGAGCATCTTAGAGCCTATCTCCAAAAAAAAAAAAAAAAAGTGTTGCCCAGGTGACTTGCATCTAGGGAGAAATTCCAGTGGAATTGGCATTCACATAAAACTCTTTTAAAGTCTCCCTTTATAAATGTCTTTGCAGGGGCCCAGCAGGATTGCTCAGTGGTCTAAAGCGCCTGCTTGGGAAAGCTTAGGTGGCTTCAGGGACCGCAGTTCGATCCCCGGCACCACGTGCTGCGCCAGCCCTGCCCTCGGGGCAGGCTGAGCCGGCCATAAAAATGAGTGAATAAACAAACAAAGGTTCTGAAACAAGAAAAAAAATAAACAAAATATAAATGTCTTTGCAGTGCTGAAATCCACACCAGGACCTTGTGCATGCTAGGGAAGCAGCCTGCCGCGAGCCACACACCTGCCCTTCATTCCGCTCTGTGAAATGATCAACATTTCTCTTCATACTTTCTCAGAAGTGCGGAGAGGGCAGAAGTGCCCAAGAGTCCCTCCACGGCCTGCCATCAGGCGTTGTCTTTGAGTAGTTTTTCGTGCATTTACAGACAGAGCAATGTGCGTGTGAAAGTATAGTTTTCTTTCTTGCTTATGCTTTTGTGTAGGTTTGTGTGTGGTGCTGGGCATAGATCTCAGGGCATTGTGCTTGCATATTATGCTGGGTTGACAGCTGGTGGGCAGCTTGTAGCACCCTGCGGAACTGAATCAGCATGCTGCTGGGTGTGGAAGCAATCTTCCACCTGAGGGTTGCTGCAGGCAGCATAAAAAGAACTGGAGAAGAAGACATACTGTTGGGGAGCCGTAGGTGTTCCTGGGGCTGTTGGTTCTTCTGGAGAAGCTTGTCATGCTGGCCTTCCTGATATAAACCCAGCTGTTCTCATCGCTAGAGGAGCTCAGGACCTTGTCTGTGAGAATGGCTGCTGCTCACTTCCAGGGAGCTCTGGTCCTCACTTTAAGCATTGCTTCCTGGCTCCAGAGGGGAAGATGGTGCACTGTTCAGGGTTTTGGAGAAGCTTGTCATGCTGGGTTTCCTGATGGAAACTCTGCTGTTCTTGTCGGAGGAGCTTGGGATCTCATTGTTTCTAAAGGTGGCTATGGTACTTTTTTGCAGGGGGGAGGGCTCCAGTCCTTATCAGGAGTGTTGCTTTCTGGCACCAGTGCCTGCTGGCACAGAACCTTCATCCCACTGGCACAGACTTTCTACCTTCCACCATTGACCTCAGGGCCTTCTTAATGCAGATCCTTGAAACAGACCTGCATGAGTCATTGTCGCGGGCTCCAGGCCTCCAGGCCTGCAGCTGGACTAGTGAGGGGCATTGTTATGGGTGCTTGGTTGTCACCTGGACTCCCACAGGACATTACCATGGGATCTAGGCTCTCAGCTGGATTCTTTGGGTCTTCAGTGCGTGGACAGATCTCTTGCACTCCTTTGTACTTTAACTCTTTAGGTGACTATTATAAAATAATCCTATAGGGGTCCAGAGAGATAGCTCAGAGGCATAAGCACTGACCTGACAAGTACAAGGACTGAGTTCAATCCCCAGCCCCATATGCCGGGCACACCATCAGATGCTGAGGGGTGCAGGAAAAAAAAAATTCTATAAATTATGTGTCCCATATTAAATTGATTGCCTTATAAACCCTGACTACAACACATACTAAGCAATCCCTCTATCACTAAGCAATATCCCTAGCTTTTTTTTTTTTTTTTGTCTTTTTGAGACAGGGTCTTGCTATGCAGTTCAGGCTGGCCTTGAGCTTGCTTTTGTAGCCCAGGCTGGTCTCAAACTCATACTGATCCTCCTGTCTCAGCCTCCCAAGTGCTGGGATTACAGGCATGAGCCACCACACCCAGTAATATCCCTAACTTTTTGTGTTAATTTCTTGAGACAAGATCTTGCTAAACTGCCCAGGCTGCCCTCTAACTTGCAATTTTCCTGTCTCAGCCTCCCAAGTAGTTGAGACTACAAGCATGTGCCACCATGCTTTGTGGTTTTCTGTTTTGCCCCGCTTTCATTGTGTAGTGACTAGGATCATATTGCTCAACCATTTGACAATCTTTTCATATTGGTATCTGAAGCACTAGCCTATTCTTGTATTTTTATTTATTTCACAGAATGGGTGTGCTGTACTTATTATTAAACACAGAGTAGTGTCTGTCCTGGCACGTCATCTCAGGCCTCCGGACATCCGGCCTCTGTTTCCACACTTGCGCAGGGCTCCTGAGGCTGCCTTCCAGGGGTCACCTTCCTGCCCACCTGCCTTGCTGACCTTCATATTTCCCTTTGCAGGCCAAAAATAAGGAGACAGGCGCTTTGGCTGCGGCCAAAGTCATCGAGACCAAGAGTGAGGAGGAGCTTGAGGACTACATCGTGGAGATTGAGATCCTGGCCACCTGTGACCACCCCTACATCGTGAAGCTCCTGGGAGCCTACTACTATGATGGAAAGCTGTGGGTAAGGGCCCCACCCCATCCCCCAGATCCCTCAGCCCCTCAGCCTGGTACTGTAGAGCAGGCATGGTCTTCAGTTCTTCCTTGGCATCTTTTTGGAGGCAAGGGCTGGGGCCAGGGACAGATGCAGTGGGTACTCTGAGGTCCCTCCCTTCACCTTCCCATGCAGTCGCCTCCTTCTGGGAATAGGGGCAATGGTCCAGAGCAGGAGGGAATTCCAGAGCTCTGCTGTCTGTCCCTGAACTCCGGTGTTGCTGTGTATAAAGCTGATAATCCTGGGCCTACACTGAGCCTCTCAGTGCCTTGGCAGAAGACTTTTGGGTTTAAGAGCATTTTGGGTTTCTGATTCTCAGACTAGAGATATTCCATTGCTTAAAATATGTGTAAATAGTTTAAAATCTGAAATGATCCAAATCTGAAATAGTGCAAGGTCCAGACCATTTGATAAGACTAACTTAGACTGCAGTGCCCAGCTCTTGGAGGGCTGTAGGGACAAATGTGCTGTTCCCTGACAGACGCTATGGACAGAGCTGGGCCCACATCGAGGCTGAGTAGGTGCTGCCTGTTCTGTTATTTGTGGAGAAGGGGCTCTTCCACAATCCCATTCTCCCTTCATTGTAAGCCCATTTTATGTAGAAAATGACTCTGTGTATGTGCTGAGGAAGAACCTGGAGCTTTGCATGTGCTAGGCAAGGGCTTTACTACTGAACCAGACCCCCAGCCCAAATATGATATTATTTTGTCCCCAAATCAGTACCACACTGAAGCAAAATAGTATGCAGGGGAGGCCTCAAGTGCACTCTAGATGTGGTTGGAAGAACACCAGATTCCTGTGTAGATGTTTTGAGAAGGATGCTGAGAGGCCGATAGGAGGTGGCTGCCTCAGCTGTCACTGGAGCTGAGAGGCCTGAGGTCATGTTGTCACATACAGCAGCAGTGATTAGTGGTGCTCAGAGCTCTGCTGAGTGGGAAGGGGTTTTACTGTGGGCCGTGGACTCAGGGCTTCGTGAACAGACTCACGACAGCTGCTATACAGTAGTCCTTCACTGATTTCAGTTTGACTTTTACAGGCTGCCTGTTTTGCAGATTTTCAAAAATATTGTTCTAAATTATTTATTGTGGATTTTTCACTATATCATGGGATTTTGCAGTACCATACAGTATACATATGTTGCTAAAATTATGCAGGGTTATAAGTTTAGGAAATAGTTACAAACATTAGCAGTGTTTGAAAAAGTGTGGTAAAGGTTTATAAGAGTGTGGGAAGGGTTTATAAAACCTTAAAAAAAATATATATATATATATTAAAATAAATTATTTTCGGGGCCCGGCGGGATGGCTCAGCGGTCTAAAGCGCCTGCTTGGGAAAGCTTGGGCGGCTTCAGCGACCGCGGTTTGATCCCCGGGAACCACATGCTGCGCCAGCCCTGCCCTGGGGGCGGGCTGAGCCAGCCATAGAAATGAGTGAATAAACAAAGGTTCTGAAACAAGAAAAAAATAAATAAAAATAAAAAATTCTTCAAAAAAAAATAAAAAAATAAAAATAAAAATAAATAAAAAAAATAAATTATTTTCACTTATCAAAGGAGTATCTGGAATGAAACCTTTTGCCACGAGTGAGGTACCACTGTACCCTGAGCCATGACCTAGGCCAGCAAAGGGTGTTTGAGGCATTCCACATGCTGTCACCTTAGTTTGTTATGTCCAGTTTTACTGTGTTTTAATTACATCTTAGGAAATTGGTAGCGAGCTTAGAGGCAACATATTATCACTTTTTACATTAAAGTAATGGGAAATAGAGTCCTAGCTGGTTTTGCAGCAGAATGCCTCATGTTTAAGAACAAAAGTACCATTGCCACGTGGGGAAATCTGTTTCATTTGAGAAAAAGATGCTGGTACTTAAGAGACAAGTGTCACTCTCATGGCCCAGCCTGCAACCTGAAGTGAGTATAGGGGACCAGTGGCCCTGGAGTGGGTGAGGACTTGGCTCTGTTGGCTGGTGTTCTTCTTTGTTCCTCTATGATGATGAAACTCCAGAGGCTGGGCACGTTATGGAGAAGAGAGCTCCTAGTTCTGGAGGGCTCAGGCCATGGCACCAGCATGGGCTCAGCTCTGCAAGGACCTTGTGGTAAAAAGCTTCCTGGCAAGAGCCTGTGCCAAAGGGAGAGGTCATACTGCAGGATAAGCTGGGCAGACCAGGGTCTCAGGAAGCTTTGTTTGTCCCCTGCACAAGAGTGTACCCAAGGGCCCAAGACCTCCCACATTCCTCACCTCCTAAAGGTCCCACTGCCTCTGCCATGACCCACCACGGACCAGGCTTCCAAGACCGGAGGCCTATACCATGGCACGTACCTGCGGGGTTCTGTGCCTCAGAATGAGGCCACCTCTTGGGGCATCATCTCCTTGAAGAGCTACTTAGGTGGCAGCAGCCGTCAGCCTCTGCCTCTGCTCTCAAAGTCCTTTTCTGTCCACTGTCTCTGGGTCTTTGGGGGGAGAGCAGAGTAGAGAGAATCCTAGGTCACCCTTTCCCTGAGGCGGGACCAGAGGCACAGAGATGGGGGACCCATGCTCAGGGTCACACTGAGGTTGGGGAAGCTAAGACTGTGTTTTTCTGGCCTAATTTACAGAACTATTTTTTTTTTTCTTGTTTCAGAATTTTTGTTTGTTTGTTTGTTTATTTTTATGGCCGGCTCAGCCTGCCCTGAGGGCAGGGCTGGCACAGCATGTGGTGCCAGAGATCAAACCTCGGTCCCTGCAGCCGCCTAAGATTTCCTAAGCAGGTGCTTTAGACCACTGACCCATCCTGCCAGGCCCTACAGAGCTATTTTTGAAAATGGTTTTTCTTCTTTAAAGATATTATGCAAGGGGGCCAGCCAAATAACTCAGCAG
>PVJA010031628.1:12221-24844 GCA_004027025.1 Myocastor coypus
GTCATCTTCCCACGTAGTCTCTGTCATTGGGCATTTTGGCTGCTTCGGATGCTGTTGGTTTTTGCTGTTGTTGTAAACAGCTCCTTGATGGCCATACCTTGAGTTTGTTGTATTCTTGTCTGAGATCCTCTTTGTGACCATTCTTACCTTTTCTAAGGAAGGTTTTAGTGGAGTTCGAACCCAGGATGTTTGCACTGAGCTCCATCCCCAGCCTTTTTTTTTTTTTTTTTTTGCAATAGGGCCTGGCTGTCTAGTGCAGGCTGGCCTCCAACTCACGAGGAGCCTCTTGCTTCAGCCTCCTGAGTGCTGGGATTGCAAGCGTGCGCCATCTTTTTAGTTTTTGAGCCTTGGTCCGGAGCAGTTATCTCTAGTGAAAATTCACCTGGGTAGTTTTAATAGTTTTTCTTTTTCTTTTCTGTATATTCTCACTTTTCTCTGATGGTAATCCGTGGAATAGTTGTTTAACCTCTATTTTTTTTTTAACATGTAACTTTTTTTTTAAGTTTGTTCTTTTTTATTTTTTTATTCATTTTTTTCTTGTTTCAGAACTTTTGTTTGTTTGTTTATTTATTTTTATGGCTGGCTCAGCTTGCCCTGAGGGCAGGGCTGGCTCAGCATGTGGTGCCGGGAATGGAACTGTGGTCCCTGCAGCTGCCTGCAGGTGCTTTAGACCACTGAGCCATCCTGCCGGGCCCTTTAATCTCTTTAAAGAAGGAAAAAAAAATTCGAAGAGCAGCTCTGTTAGAGAAGAACAACATATAACAGTTAAATAGCAAAGTTGCCCAGCCAGGGCTTGACTTTATGATTTTCCTGCCTCAGCCTCCCAGAATGCTGGGATTACAAACATGTGCCACCATCCTCAGCCCAGTTTTTAGTATTTTTAAATTTTTCTCTCCAGCCGGGCGTGGTGGCTCACGCCTGTAATCCCAGCACTAGGGAGGCTGAGCCAGGAGGACTGGTGTGAGTTCAAGACCAGCCTGGGCTACAAAAGTGAGCTCAAGGCCAGCCTCAACTGCATAGCAAGACCCTGTCCAAACAAGTCTCACACAGATACTTTTGAATCAAAGGATTCTGTTGGTCGCCTGCCCACCTACCCATTTGTCTGTCAACCTTTTGTTCATTCATCTATTTTTTTTTTTTTGGACTGCTGATTATGCCCGTTAAGACAAATTTCGTGTGTCTGTCCCCTTTATTTTTTTAAAGTATTTTGTGATTTTAAACTATGTATGTATGTATGTATGTATGTATGTATGTATGTATGTAATGGCCACCTCAGCCTGCCCATGGCATGGAGCTGGTGCAGCATATGGTGCTGATGATCCAACTGTGGTCCCTGCAGTTGCCTAAGCTTGCCTAAGCAGGCACTTTAGACCACTGAGTTATCTTGCCAGCCCTGTCCCCATTATTGATTGGGATTCAGTCCTAAGTTCATTACTCTTCCAGGTTCAAAGCTAACACCAAGAAGAGCCAGCATTTATTGAGGGCCCGGGGTGTGTGTGTGTGTGTGTGTGTGTGTGTGTGTGTGTTCATGAGTCTCACTAGCATTGTGTTGTTTACTCTTCATTCTCTGAGGTGTTACCTTGTCTTTGTCTTGCAGAGGCAAATAAAAAAAAAAAAACAGAAACTAAGTTTGTTGCCTACAGGGCACACCGCTAGGAAAGTGGAGAAGCTGCCAGACAAAGAAAAAGAACAATTCTTAACTGGCTTGGGTTGCCCTGTGGTGTGTGAGTAGATATACTAGAATTTTCTGTTCCCAGGTTGTCCCCGATTGTTCACCTGCTACTTTCTCATTGAAGGCCATAGCTGCAGCCAGAACCATTTCTTACCCTGCTCTTTAGGAGCTGCCCCCATAGGCTGCATTCTTGTGGACTTTGAAAGGTGCTGTGTGCTTATTTGGGGGGATTCAAGTTGCTGATTGAGGAGGTACCAGAAGGAAGCCAGGCAGGAAGATGGCACAGGCATGGTGTGGGGGTGACAGGGGGGAGCCTGTTCAGATGGTTGCTAGACTCACACAAGGGCAGTGCCTGAGAAAGATCCGGCTGGTAAAAGAACTGGAGGCCACGCTGTATAAGGCCTGAGTGCCAAGGGCAGAAGACATTTGTCCTTGACTTTTGAGGTTAGTGGTTGTCGGAGCAGCACACACATTGCCCAGGCCTTGTTAGTCCTGCATCTAGGCGTCAGGCCTCACCTTGACCAGAAATGCAGTCAGCATGCTGCATTTCCTGGAGCCTTCCATGTGACTTTGATATTTGCTTAAGTTTCAGAACCACTATTTTAGGTTACAGGAGAGACCCACATGTTCCGTGTTCTAGAAAGAACTCACATTTGAGGGCCATGAGTCTGATCAGGAAGTGGTGAGAAGAGGTTGCATCAGAAGCCCAAGGATGTGAACTAGCACATCATCTGGTCAGGAAAGTCTTTAGGGGAAAAATCATTTGAATTGAATCTTGCAGAATGCATAGGAGTCTTTTAGAAAGATAAGAGAAACAAGTGCAGTTTAAGAAGAGGGGCAACTGTGTGTGTGTGGACAGGAGGACTCACGGGGTTCTGAGAGTTAAGGGTACACTAGCTCTTTGGGTGTTACTTCTGGGTGATTTTTGCAGGCCTTTCTTGTGTCCAGGCCCAAGTCTTTGGTGTATTCCCAAGAGTCAGCTTGTCCATGTGAAAGTCTTTGAGAAAACCAGTCCTGGACCCAGCAGGGTCTGCTCTCAGGGACTTCAGGATGGCTGGGTATCATAGCTCCTTGGGCAGCCGGGGCAGCTAGAGACAGGACTAACCCTGTGCAGGGCAGAGGTCCTTCACCAAACGTGGCCTCCAGTTCTTTTACCAGCTGGATCTTTCTCAGGCACTGCCCTTGTGTGAGACTAGCAACCATCTGAACAGTCTGATAAGAGGAGCTCATTTTCTTCCAGAATTTGTAAGCTTAGAATTCTTTTAGTGGTTTCTTACTTCCACTTCTGCTTTTTAAATATCAGATGGTGCAAGTGGGTGTAACAGAGCAGCCTGAATGCTCTACACTCATGCTGTCCATTACACATACAGTGTGAGCCACATGTTTCCTGTAGCAACATTTAAAAGAACAAAAAGAAACAGATACACCAATTTAAATAATTATTTAACCTGGTATATTGGTAATACAACATTTTTGACAATTAGTCAGTATTAAAATTATTAGTGAAAGAGCTGAGAGTGGTGCCATATGTCTGTAATGCCAGCACTTAGAGTTTTGCCATCAAGACTTTTTTTTTTTTTTTCTGGTACCAGGTACCAAACTCAGAACTTGTGCTTGCCAGACAGGTGGTATGCCCCTGAGCTGTATCACCAGCTAATCCCAGCACTTGGGAGGCTGAGGCAGGAGAACTGCTGCAAGTTTGAGGCCAGCCTGGACTATGTAGTAAGTACAAGGCCAGTCTGGACTACATAGCAAAACCCTACCTCAAAACAAAACTAATTATTTATAAGGTATTTCACTTTTTAAAAATTCTTAGGTCTTCAAATCCAGAATGTTTATCAATTTTAGCACATTTCAATTTAAAAATGATTTGCTTTGTTAGAAATCCCAGATCTGTATCTACATGTCATAAAGTTTATAGCACATATATACATATATATATATATTGTAGCCTGCTTAGCCTGCCCTTGAGGTGGGGCTGGCGTAGCATGTGGTGCCCAGGATCGAACTGTGGTCCCTGCGGTTGCCTAAGCTTGCCTAAGCAGGTGCTTTAGACCACTGAGCTATTTTGCTGGCCTGTAAAGTTTATAGTTGAAAAAAGCTGAGTCACATCCCCAAGTAGTTCCAACGTTCTTAAAGATCTCCTAATAACCAAATGAAGTGTCCACTTTGACGTAAAGTGATTAGACATGAACAAAACAGTGGCACTCCTTCCCCACAAGCTGCATGTCGCAGCTCCGTGGGCAGTGGCTCCTCCACCCAGCAGAGCCCCAGTGGGGCTATGACCACGCCCAGCGCCCCCATGACTGCACGCCCAAAACCCCAGCCTGGCCTCCTGAGTTCCCTCTGCCTCGTCACTGCCCCGAGCACCAGATCTCAGTCTCCGGGGAAATTTTTCAAGGGTGGAGTCTGTTCTGCACATTCATCATGGGAGCGGAGAGAGTTGTGTTGGGAAATGTGCCTCAGCTGGCACTGTGGAAAGAAGAGCCACAGTGGGCAGCACATGCCCATCTCCGTCATGTACATCCTCTCCCTAGGGGCATTCAGATAGCCAGTGTGAGTGTGCCTCTCCCTAGGGGCATTCAGATAGCCAGTGTGAGTGTGGCCTCCCTGGGCTTAAAGTCTAGTGGTGGAAACAAACACCCTGAAAGCAAAGAAAGAAGTGAGCTGGGCATGGCTGCACTGGGTTGTAATCTCAGCTACTCTGGAGGCTGAGGCAGGAGGGTTGCAAGCTCAAGGTAAGGCTAAGCAGCTGTTAAGAGGCTACCTCACAATAGTCCAGGAGGTGTGGCCCAGTGGGAGCGCATTCCTGGGCTCATCCCCAGTGTTGTGGGAGTTAAAAAAAAAAAAAAAAAAAAAAAAGTAAATGGCAAATAGTTAAATGGGTTGAAGAAAAAACCAGGGGCGAAGCAGTGCACTTTAGAGCAGGATGGACAGGGAAAAGCTTTCTCAAGAGGCGACACTTCAGTTGAGCTCAACAGAGGCTGTGAAGGTGTCAGGTTGAGAGTAGCAGGTGCGAAGGTCTTGAGATGTAGAGGACCAGATGGGAGTGGTTAGGGCTGCAGTGGCAGAGAGAGGGAGAGTGGGACACAGCGGAGACCTCACTGCCCGGGCCCTGAGCACCTGTGATTCACCAGGCTCTGCTGGGGCCTGCACTTAGCAGATGGATACGAAGTCTGTGTCCTTGGTGAGCTCCCAGTCAGGCAGGGAGATGGCTAATAAGCACATAGATGCAGCCACAAGCAGTGATAAGGACCAGCATGACAGGAATGTGAAGTTGGGGCGCCATCCTGGGGTACACACAGAGTGGGCCACCTCTGTGTGTGCTCAGGAGACCTCTCTGGGCAGGTGCTTCTTGCCACAGCTGGCTGAGGGAACAGTGCGCACAAGGGTGGCCAGGTGGGGTGGGGAGAATCACCCCTGTTAGGAAACTCCCCGGGGGATTTCAGCCGGGCAGACTGCACTCTCGCTCCTCTGTTGGTGGGTTCAGCCTCCGACTTGCTGTCCTCTTTCCCACCCTGGGGTGGAGGAAATGGTTTTAGTTTTGGTTCTTGCTGCTAAGTGGGATTTTAGTTAAGCTCTGAGGCTGTTTCTCTATCTCTGAAACGGGGAGGGTGATAAAAGCCAGTCCAAGGCATAGCTGTAAGGATTAAGTTGCATAGGTTAGATAAGGGCAGAGAGGCTGCTGAGTGAGCGCCATCCCATATGTCCCCTCTTCCTCTAGGTCCTCCCTGGCGTCCCACTCCTCCCTGTGACCCCTCAGCTTCCTGCCACCCCTGCACTTCTGCTTTTGACTGAGTGAGACTTGGAGACTATGTCACCCCCAATTAGTTTAAGATAGGGAGGTCGCTGGAGGGTGAGAAGGCCGAGGGGTCACCAGGGCCTGCTCTGTCCCTTAGGCCTCTCTGGCACACGGAGAAAACACAGGGTCAGGGCAGCTTCTGGCTGCTGCAACTTTGCCCTGAGTTTATTTGCTGAGGAGTATGTCTGCTACCTCCAGCGTAGGGGCCCAGAAGGCTGCGTCGACCTTGGAGGCTTCCTGGGGTGCCCTTGATAGCAACTTGCGCTTCTTGCTGGAGAACGCTCTGCACTCACAGGCTGCGATGTGGTTCTGAGGCCAAGTGCTTGCCTCACGTGTGCTGGGCCCTGGGCTCCATCCCTAGCACCACAGAAACAAAGCCCAGGAAGCGATCAGTGAGCTTTCCAAGAGCTCCTTGGTAAGCCTGCCTCTCCGAGCCTCTTACCTTCTATGCTCTTAATACTTTTTAAAAGATGACTCACACATTTTGTTAATTCAATAACTTACTGAAAAAGAAACTGCTCTGTAGAGGGGAGTCTGGGAGATGGAAGGGATGTATGTTCGGGTTAAGAAGCTCTTAAGATGATCAAGGTGGACCCCGGCAGGATGGCTCAGTGGTCTAAAGCACCTGCTTAGGAAAGCTTAGGCAGCTGCAGGGACCGCGGTTCGATCCCCAGCACCACATGCTGTGCCAGCCCTGCCCTTAGGGCAGGCTGAGCCAGCCATAAAAATAAAAATAAACAAACACACAAAAGTTCTGAAACAAGAAAAAAAATAAAATAAAATTAAAAAAAAAAAAAAAAGATGATCAAGGTATGTGACCAATGTGTACGCTGATGTTCCACCGTGAATATCCCTCTGCATTGTCAATACGTACTTACTGGGAAGTAAAAATCTAAAAAAAGAGGCCCCATAGCACTGCCCTACATGGAAAAATACATTCTACTTGCCATAAATAGAGTTAAAAGAAAAGAAAGCAATTTATTTGAGTTCTAGTTTAAGCCCTTTGCCCGTCCAGGTCTCGGCCCATGGAGCCAGGCCAGTATGGCGTAGTCAGCCAGGTCACAGGGCAGCAGTGGCCCTCTTGGGGTTGCGGTGGTGAGGACCACATCCCTGGGGAACCTGCTAGGGACTTGCTGCGCTCATCCAAAAGCCAGCATCTTCTCCCAAAACTCCCTTCTCAGCTCTCGTCCCCTGTACCAGGGCTTCCCAGGCCTTGTAGCTGGAGAATCCTTTTCTGTTGAAATTACAGCAGACGGAAGGGCAGCTGTGGGGAATCCAGTGTCTGCCTTCTGTGGAGGCCCCAGAGCTGCTCCTAGGCCTTGGCACTGGGGTGAGGGGAGGCTCAGCACTGAGGTGGGGCAGTTCTGTGTCGTAGGGCTGGCTGCATGTGGTTGGGTGTTCAGTGCACCCTGGCACGCTGCTGACTAGATGGCCCTGTTGTGTGGCACCCTGGTCCCGTGCCCCCCCCCATCTCCAGATGTTGCTAAATTCCCATAGGCACAGATTGCCACAGGGGAGACCACGAGCCCCTGGCACTCACTGCCTTCTGCCGTTGGGTCCATGTGTACCGGGTCAGGCAGGCCTGCCCTGTCTAGGCATGTTAAAGCCAGGTCAAAAACTGGCCACACACACATTTGTTCCTGGGTGCCAGTTTTCTGTGTTTCCACAAAAGTATGTGAGTCTCCTTTAGTTGTTGTTTTGAGACAGGGCCTTGCTGTGTAGCCCCTGCTGGCCTCGAGCTTGCAGGGTTCCTCTTGCCTCAAGGCATGCCAGTGCTGGGATTACAGGCATCTCCATCATACCCAGCAGGAGCCCGTTGTTTACATACGCAAGCTGCAGTTGTCAAGCTGGCTACCCAGACCTGCGGGCTTTTAAGCCAGGAGTCTTGGCTAGGGAGTCCAATGTGAGGCTTCTCTGGGGCCGTGGTCTTCCTAGCTGTGTATGCATGTGTATGGCAGAGGCAGTGGTGACAGTGAGAAGTGAGTGCAGTAGGTGGTGCCCGTCTCTGCTTCGAAAAATGTCCAGGCTTCTGCCTGGAGACCACCAGATCAGCCCCCTGCCCTATCTGCCTGTGGGATCCCGAGAAACCCTGCTGTCTTGAGCCTCAGTTTCTCCTCTGTACCATGGGCAGCGTCACAGCAAGGCTAGGGGAAGCAGTGAGCCAGGTACAGTCATTAAAAAGAAGCGAGTGGCACAGGGCAGAGCACTCCAGGAAGTGAGGCCATCACCTTCCTTGTGCCCTCCTCTGTCCCCTGCGGTTCCAGCGATCCCAGCACAGGGTCCATGCGTGTGAAGTCTGTCCTTGGTGGGTAAGCGTCGGGGAGAGTGGGAGGCAGGATTTGGGTGGCAGGGAGGGGTCGGGCCTGGCGGACGGAGCAGGCAGGGCAGCCAGGAGCACTCCCGAGGATGTCTGTGGTGTGGGCCTCTTGGAGGGTGGTTTGTCCCAGCAAGGACATCCTGTGAAAGGGAAGCAAGGGAAGCGCAGGTCCCAAGGTCATGAGCAGGGTGTGAGCAGAAGGAGCCTACTCTCTGCACCTCACCAGGCAGGGTTGGCCTCTTGGGCTTGAGGCTATCCTTGGTCACCCACAAAGCTTATGTGGCCTTGAGGAAGCCACAACTACAAAGGCCATGTAACAGGAGAAGTAGCCATTGGTGCCGCCGAAGCTCTGTGTATTCACTCCCTCAACCAGAGGTAGAGTCATCCTAGGTGTCTGTGAAAACGAATGAATAGATAAAGAAAACATACTACATATGCACAAGGGAATATTCTTCACCCATACAGAATGAAATGCTGTCGTTTGTAGCAGTGTGGCTTAGATTATACTAAGTGGGTAAGCCAGGCACAGAAAGATAAATATCTCATGTCCTCACTAATATGTAGAATATGCTTCTCATGGAAGAGAAGAACAGTGGTAACTGGAGGCTGAGGAGGGGAACAGAGCAATGGTTAGCAACCCCTGGGTACAGCGGGATAGGAGGAAGAGTAGTATGGTAACTGGTTGACACCAATTAATTCTGTATTTCAGAAAAGCTAGTAGAGAGGTTTTGAATGTTCCTAGCATAGAGAAGAGGCAGGCGTCCAAGGTGATGCGTGTGCTGGTTACTGATGGCAGCATCACACAGTTGTGAGTGCAAATCACAACATCACACTGTACCCCACAAATACATGCAAGTTATTGTGTGTCTGTCAGTTCTTTAGAAGGGTAAATGTTGGCTGTGGTGGTATACACCAGTATTCCCAGCTTGGGCAACTTAGTATGATCCTGTTTCAAAAAATGATCATTCCATGGTAGAGCACTTTACTAGCATGTGTGAGGCGCTGGGTTCCAGCCCCAGTACTGAGAAAAGAAAACAGCAGCTTAGTGTTGCTGAGGGTACTGGGCAGGAACCCTGAGCGCCAGCTGGGTCTGGGACCCACCCACGTGTGCCCGGGTTGAGTCCTTTCCCTTCCCTGGGCCTGCGTTTCCTACTCAGTTCTCTAGGTACTTCAAAGGGACAATCCCAAGGAGGGCTTTCCACGCAGTCACCTCTCTGCTGCCCTCTTAGTGTCACGGGCTAGGCCACTCGGTATGATCTCTGGGGGCCTGATTGTGAGGCTCTCTGACATTCACCCGCCCCCATTGTCTGTCTTTGTTGGGCCTGGGAATCACCCATGGCCTGTTGTGGTCGGGACATGGGTGCACGTCCTCACACGCTCCTCCCCCACTTAGTAAAAGCACTCCATCTCTTGAGGCAGATGTGGTATCATCTCATTGCTACCCCCCCTTTTTTTTTTAAAGATGGGGCATTCCAGCCTTAGCCAAGTGCTGTATGGCTGGGTTGTGTTTTGCCCCCTAAGTGTCCATGTGCCTGGTGCTTACACCCCAAAGTGATAGAGTGAAGTAAACAGGTCCCTGGTTTATCACCCTCTGAGGAAGCCTCATGGTAGTATCTTGGAATGGGTTAGTTCCCCAAAGCCTGGGGTGTTCAAAAAAAGAGCAAAGCTGGCTTCTTCCTGGCTCTGAGCAAGCGTTAACCTTTATAAATCAGCGCCTTGCGGGTGAGAACTCCAGTGTCTGACGCAGCCCAGAGGACTGGCAGCTCCAGCCACGTAGGCGTCTGTGAGCTGGGCCAAGGGCAGCTGTTCCTGGAGATGGGCATTTGCTCTCTGTTCTGCTCCGCCCTGGCCTGGCTCCTGTCCAACCTTGGACAGCAGCAGGTAATGAATTCCAGTCCTGGGTGGGAAGTGGTGACACAGGGCGGGACCTGGGCCTTGGGGCACCATGACCCACACTTCTGTTTTGCCTGTATTTCTCAGGTCGTTCCTCCTCCTCGGCCACTCCTTCTCATCTCTCAGGAGGCCACAGGCTGGCTGTCCCGAGAGAACCTTTCTCAGTTCTTACAGGCTGTCCCCATCCTGCTGACGCGAGCACGTGCCTGGTGTTGCACAGAAACACAGCCCTCTGCCTGAAGCGCACGGGCAGCCTCCCCACTCATTCTCTCTTTCACCAACAAGTGCTCCCAAGCACCTACTGTGTGCCAGGTGGTTTTAGGAGCCGAGGCTTGGCTCCTGCACTGTACTTCCTAAAAGGTCCAGACAGACAATACCGGAAGCAGATGGAGGCTGGATCTGCAGCATCACCTGTCCCCATGCTCGGAAGGTGTGGACTTGCCCAGGGTACCTGGTTCCTTCGCCTTCTGTGAAGCTGGGCCTGGTGCTGGCGTCCTGTCTCTGAGCTAGAGCTGTCATCGTGTGTCCCTCATGACTTGGGACTTGATGTGATGAGTAATCACAGCATGCTCACCGGAAGATAGGAACCAAGCCAGGGGTTCCTGGGGTCGTCCCGTGCGATGGGAACAGAGGAGCAAACTGAGGCTGGGTCTCTGACGTTACTTGTCCCAAGGTGGTGCCTTTAATTAGCATGAGAGCAGAGTGGAGCCCAGCTGTGGTATCTGGCCCTTGGGCTCTGTCAGGTCAGTAATGAGCCAGGCATGGGTGGGGCCCCCTGTGGGCTGTATCGCAAGACCCGAGTGCCTGCTTGCACCACAGGGCAGGGCAACAGGTCCCAGTCTGCCCTCCTCCCTGCCTCTGTGGTGACCTAGTGTGTCTCTGCCTGCACTGCCCACAGCCTGTGTTGTCACTTCCTCTCCCTCGGTTCCAACCCTACCTGACCCTGGAGGCCTGGCGCAATATTGTGAAACTTCTAATTTTAGTTGAAAAGGCCATCTCCTCCTACCCGGCAGCCCTGTTCTTCCCTCTGACTTTGTGCATCCTGCCTTAGGTGTTTGTGAGTCCCTCTGCTGACCCCCTCTTTACGGCCCACAGCCCCAGCCCACTCCCCTCTGTCTGGCATTGTGCATGGCAGAGCTGAGTCTAGGAAGGGTGACCAGCCAGCCAGAAGCTCAGATGGCCAGATTGCCTGCGCATACCTGGAACTGCCCTTGTGGTTCCCCTGGATTCAGACTCTGCATCAGACTAGAGTCTGAACCCATCCTTGATCCTAGCAGCATTTTCTGGACCTTGCCAGGGCCTCAAGCTCCAGGGACTTTACCTGTGAAAGGTGTGCTCCTGATCTCTGGGCTAGATGGCCCCAGAAAGAGTTAGGTCCCCCTGGAATTTGAGTACCTTATTTCCATCCCAGAGATGCCTTGGGACTTGGGCAAACACCTTTAGGGTGGAACCTCCTGGTGTGTGAACCAGTCTGGGAGAGACTGAGACATCCCATCTCAGGGATAGGAGCCCTGGACAGACTTGAGCTCACAGGAATGCTCCTCCTACTTTCCTGAACGAACCACTCACACATGCTGCTTGCAGAGACTTTGGACCCCAAGAGCACCCCCACCCCAGCCCAGGGCCCTTCCTTCTGTGACTGTGCTGTCCACACAGGCTCCTTCCCCAGGCTCTCAGTGACTGAGGTGGGTGGGGCTGGTGATGCTGACCAAGGCCATGTTCCTGGAGGCCTTGTGGGTGTGGGCTGCCTTCTCAATGGCTGCATTGTCTGGCAGGGCCTCTGAGGTGGGGAGCTTCTGCAACTCCACCTACACGGGTCAGGCAGCTGACAGACTGGGACAGTTTTGTGTTAATGCTTGCATTTTTTGGAGGCAGTCTCATAGACTTCCTTGTGTAGACTTTGATTGAGTAACTGGAAACTTCTGCCTTCTGCATGGTTGGGGAGGCCCTGGCCCATGCTCTGGGGGTGTCACTCTGTGCAGGGAGGACTATGGAGGACCACAGCCCCTGCTCCTGAGTCCGCAGGAAGTAATGTGACCAGAGCAGCAAGGTGGCTCCCCATGGCTGTGTGGTTCTGATGCAGGACCTCCAAAGGATATAGGGCAACTATTACTCCTAACTGCTACATACCACATACACTGAGCTCATGTGCTGCAAAACTGAAGAACAAATTCTAAGAAACTGGAGGTTAATTGTTGGAAAGGTTTACTGGGAGAGATGGCTCCTGAGAGACAGGAGGGAACCCAAATACGGGCTGCTAGTGTACCCACTTCTCAAAGTTTTATAGAGCAAAATCACGGGGTGGGGTACAACGTAGGACAAAGCTGTGATCAACCAATAAGATTGTAAGTATGATGTGTAAATACTGTACTGTTTCTGTGGTGTGAGAAACTGAAAGTGTAAATAAGGACCAAAAAGTAGAATAGATATTGTGAAATAGGAAGAAAATATTCAGATAGTAAGGGGAACCAGGGAGGGGGTGCGGGATGGGAAGGAAGGGGGAAAAATGAAGCCAAGTTTTCGGGGGGTTTTTGAGACAGGGTCTTGCAATGTAGCCCAGGCTGGCCTTGAACTCAAAGTAATCCTGCCTCAGCCTCCCAGGTACTGGGATTATAACTGAACACCACACACCCAGCAGCTTTTATAAATAGGGAGGGGAAGAGGGGTTGAGAGTGGAAGAATGAGGGGTAAAAAGAATCAAGATATGTCACATACAAGTTCCCTGTGATGAATAGGATCATTATGTATACCTAAGATGTACAGTAGACAAGTATGGTCACTTGGCTAATATTGATCCAGTCAGGAGGCAGGTCACATAGCAAGTGTACATGGAAAGAACAAAGACCTTTTTTAGAGGAGATGAGTCAAGAGATCCTGGTCACCCAGCTGGGTGACTGATGTCTATCTAGACCTTATTGGCTTTTTTTTTTTTTTTTTTT
>PVJA010031629.1:0-11563 GCA_004027025.1 Myocastor coypus
TTTTTTTTTTTTTTTTTTGTTTTGTTTAAGGGAAGGGTGTACAGGGTGTTCAGAGTCTCAGTACTAGATTGGACTCCTAGTAATCTGCCTGTTTACAACCTCCCAAGAGTGCTACTTTGCCCAGTCTCAATTGCCTTCTCAGCACATCTGAGGGCCGGGGTGGAGGATGGCCCAGTTACCCTGGGGATTGAACCAAACCCTGGCCCATGTGCCTGTCCCTGCTTGCAGGTGCTTTGATCTGCTGAGTTATTTGGCTGGCCCTTCAAGGTTACTATTATTCGGTAATAAATGTTTCTGGCCTTACACAGACAGACATATACCATTGTAAATACATGTACACACATACATTCGTAGCCTTTCCTCCCATTCTTCCTTATACTAGTAAACTTTGTGTAGTATTTTTTTTTAACCAAACATTGCATAACCATGGACATCTTTTATCATAAGTACACATCTCTTGGCCTCATTTTTTACCTATTTTTCTTTAAATGAATGATTCTGTTGGTCCTAAAAGTGGCAAAGACTTAAAAACTCACTTTAGTTGTGGATAATTATAAAGATCCTAGCACAAATGGTACCTTATAGAAACGAAACACTGTTTATTATACAGAATAAGATTCTCATTGAGTCTTAGGGTGCTAGAATTCAAACATAATTTATTGTACAGAAGAAGACTCATTGAGTATTAAGGCACTATGAAGAGTACCTCTGCAAATGTCAGAAACCTTTTTCTACTAAGATTAAGGAGCTCAGCTCTGCCTACCTCTAGTTTTTGTATGTCTGTCTTCAAAGTGAAATCCCAAAAGAGAACTACACATCTGATATATTGTAAAGGAGTAAAATTACCAAAGCTTCATTTGGCCTTCATAGTAATGATACCTTTACGTAAATGTAAAGATAGTTGTTAAAAATACTAACATGAACTCATTGCCTACCCAATGTCTTCGAGATTTTCTCCCACTTTCTCTTCCAGGAGATTGTGTTTCTCTTTTAATATTTAATATTTATTTAATATTTAGATCTTTAATACATTTTGACTTTAGTTTAGTGAATGGCGATAGACCTGGATCAAATTTTAGTTTTTGGCATATAGAGAGCCACTTTTTCCAGTACCATTTGTTAAAGAGGCTGTCTTTCTTCTAATAAACATGTTTGGTCCCTTTATCAAAAATAAGTTGGCTGAGTCTGTTTGTATTTGCTTCTGCATTCCATTGATCCTCAGATCTATTTTTTTTGCCAGTACCATGCTGATTTTATCATGGTAGCTCTGTAGTATAACTTTAGGTCAGGAATTGTAATGCCTTTTGCCTTATCTTTGTTGCCCAGGATTGTCTTTGCACTTCTAGGTCTTTGCTGGTTCCAAGTTAAGTTTAGGAATGATTTCTCCAGGTCTGTGAGGTATGTTGGTGGTATTTTGATAAGGATTGCATTAAATCTATATAACAATTTAGGGAGTATGTCCATCTTCACAATGTTGGTTGTTCCTATCCAGGATCAGAGAATATCTTTCCATTTTCTGAAATCTTGTAGGATCTCTTTTTTCAGAGTACTGTATAGTTTTCATTGAATAGATGTTTTACTTCTTTAGGTGAATTCCGTGATGCTATTGTAAAAGATATTGTTTCTGTAATACCTCTCTCAGTGTGTTTGTTATCTGTGTAGAGGAATGCTATTGACTTTTGGGTATTGACTTTATATCCTGATATGATACTGAATTTGCATATTAATTCTAGCAGCTTCCTGAAGAGTCACCTAGAGAGAAAACATTCTCTTGGGCTTTCACAGAGAGCAAACTGGTCAAGCAGTGGTCTTGACTCATCCAGACAACAGTTCTACAAAGCACTGTACAGGGTTTCAAAGTAAATCCTGAGGGGATTTGACTGACCTTGGGAGATACAAAAGTTACATGTTTTGTCATACAGGTCTTGCTTTAACTTGCCCTTAACCACCCAGCAGAAAAGTTTAACCACAAGGCTTAAAACATGAAGCTAGAGTAGTATGCTGAGCTGTAAAAGGCTTAAATCAATAGCTTCCATTATTGCCAATTTTGCCAGTAACTCACTACAACACTATGTAACATTGGATTATGTATACAACTACTTTCTTGGTTCAGTGAGAAGAAAATTTTTGTACCAACATTGATTAGAAAAATTATCATGTCTATACCCTGTGCTCTGCATAACTACAAGGACAATATGTATCAGTTATTGGGAATGTACTACTATCGTGTTTTTGAAAAAAAATACATTGCCCTGTTTTTTTTTGTTTGTTTGTTTTTTGTTTTTTTTCAATGTACAGATAACTTGTAGGTCACTTCAAGTAGCATCTGTTCCTGAGTAACCAGTTGTGGTGAGAGAATGGCATGGAACACTGGTCCATGAATGCTTTTCCCAAAGAAGGATCGTCAGAGCTATCCCACCCCACTTGTTCCAGGCTGCTTTGTTACTTCTCCCCTGCCTGTTCTGCCTTCTTCAGTGAGCCATCTTTCCTGCCACCAGTGGACTTATCCTGTATAGCCTTGATTCTCAAATGCTGTGTGTGCACAGGCAGCATCAGCAACACCTCAGAACTTGTTAGAAATGCAAATTGTCAAGTGTAGCCCAGACACACTGAATTATAGCACTGTCCGAGTGCTCGGCACTCTGTTTAGCGGGTCTTCTAGTTGATTCCACTACACATCAATATTTGAGGCTGTCCACCTTGCACACACTTCAGAGCTGTCACTGGGAGCAGAAAAGATCTTTGGTGATCTCTCTCCAGTTTGCTTCTGCAGGCCTCTTCCTCTTCCACAAGACACACCCTGTCTGCATCCTGTCACACAGAACTGTGCTGAGCCCTTTCCTGGACTCACTGCCACCTGGTGAACTTATGCTTTTCCATTACTTCTGCCATAATGCTTTCCCAGGCACTTGCTGCCTTGCATAAAACAGCGGTACATGAAACAGCCAGAGACAGATGTGCTGTTTGTCTGCATAATGTCTTCACATCTGATATCGGTACCCTTGGAAGGGTAAATTTAGCCTGTGGAGATTATACTGAACCTGCTATGGTGGAGACTCTTGGCTGCCCTAGTAGCTAATCAGATTGGGTTCCTTCTAAGTAACTGTTTATCCTCAAATTAAGACCATAGTGGTGTCAGGACATTGTTCTTCTGGTCTTTGTGACACCATTTATATTATAAGAGAAGGAGTTTCTTTTCATTTTGGGCATTTTGGTAAATTATAAGCTGGGGAGGATGGTTGTGAAAGGCATATACTTTCCCTTTCACATGACTATCTTGATGGCATTTAATGAAAAATTAGTCAAAGAAAAAAATCTTACTAGACTTTAATTAAAAACACAAAATATTTTTTTCTATGTCTACTTCTTTTCCATTTTTCTCCTGCATTTTGCAGGGTTTTTTGTTTTGTTTTTCCTTTTTTCACTTATGTGTTTTCCCTTATTTACCCTGGCTTTCCCTTGTCTCCTCTTTATCATACGTCAACACTTAAAGTGTTTTGGGCATAGCTAATCCCTATGGAGAGAAACTCAGCAGAGCAGGATATTGATTACCAAATATGGTGTTGCTGCTAAAGATGTTGGAGGAATGTGGCTTGTATTCTAAGCCTCCAGCCTGTGTATAAGCTGCCAAATAAATTAGGTCATTTTAACTTCAGAGCTTTTTTCCCCCTTTTAATAAGGATGTTGGAACTTTGATTTGCAACATCATGTTGATGTTATTTTAGCTCAAACAACAGGGGTATGAAGTAAGGGAGGGAATCGGGCAATTCAGTTCAGCATATTTTCAAGTAAGAGCCACTAACTCTTGTTTAAGAGACAAGTACATTGCATAGAACCTCAGTTGCTTCTGGTGAACAAGCCGCTCTCATTATGTAATGCTCAAAGCTCCAGAGGACTGCAAACTTGTCTCAGAATGCTCTTGTTAACCCCTGTGGCCTGCAGTAAGTTCCCTATGTTGATAGGAGCCCAGGTTTAAGAGTTCCTTCTTCCCAGGAAGGTTGATAAAATATACTGTCAGAAAGATGGCCTCAAATTGACAGCAAGTGACTCCTCTGTGTGTTTGATAGGGTGTCGTGTCAATGGACAGATCCTTCTATAACATTCCTGTTTTGCAGTACTGGGCACTGAGCCCAGAGCCTCATACTTGATAGGCAAGGATTTTGCTACTGAGCTACATCTTTAGTCCTGCACAGCATATTTTACAACCAGGGATCATGCTTGTCTCCAAGCAAAGGCCACCGCTATTCAGGTCCATATTTAGAAATAGTTACTCTCTTGAGATAGTAGCTTTGATAAGGCAAATGCTTCTTAATTAGAAACTGGTGGAAACAAATGTTGCTTCAAAGCAAACAAAGCTAAGACTACTATTGAGGTTTACGAAATTAAAGCATGCACACACACACACACACACACACACACACAAAACCCCAAATAAATTAAAAGAAATTTATGCTTTATAAAACTGATATCTCCTTTTCACTTTTGTTTTACACAAATAAACATCATCCTATCTAGTCTGGTTAAGTTGGTTTCTTCAAGAATATAAACCAGGCTCACAAAGAATTTCTGCCCACGTTAGTATATCTGAGTCACGGGTCTGTGACTTTTTAAAAATGTATTTAGTACAGGGTCTAAAGGGTCTCACTACACAGATTGGATTTATAGTGATCCTCCTGTTTTCAGCCTCCAAAGTACTGGGATTTCAGGCACATACCACCACGCCCAGTCTCAATCATAGTCTCAGAAGGCCCTAAAACTCAGGGCGGGCTGACATGGTTCTGCCTAAACCCTGGTCTGTGTCTGCCTAAGCAGGCAAATTAATCCACTGAGCTATCTAGATGGCTAATCTGTGACTTCTCTTGTACCTTTTCGAGCACCTCTCTTGTCACCCTTCATTTCCTCTTGTAGCTGTTATTTTCCAGTCACAGGCTCTTCTGCCCATCTTTGTAACTGAGCCTGTAAAGTTTAGAATTTTTTCTTTCTTTCTTTCTTTTGCGGTACCGGGGCTGGAACTCTGAACCTTGTACTTGACAGGCAGGTATGTATGCTGCTGATCTATATCCCTGGCCTAAATTTAGAATTACTGTCTAGTCAAAAAAATAAAATGTTTTACTTATTTCTTAAGGAAATTGCTATTTTACTTCGTTTATTAAGAAGTAGAGTGAAGAGAAAAAAAAAAAAAAAAAAGTAGAGTGGTGTGAGAACTGTCAGGCCGACATACATACATCCAGAGCACTACATGGAACACTTAGGATACTCATCTTGAGACCCAAACAGTTGTGGGATACTGGGGACATCTATGCATTGGCCTGGAATCTCTGACACTTGCAGAGGCACAGTATTCATGGCATTGAACCTAGTTTTCACTAAATTCTTAGGTATGCCTAGTAATAAAGAAGTTCTTGTGTAGGTAGGGCTTTATTTATTTATTTATTTATTTATTTGGGTCTTTTTGAGACAGGGTCTCGCTATGCAGTTCAGGCTGGCCTTGAGCTCACTTTTGTAGACCAGGCGGGATTACAGGCATGAGCCACCATGCCCAGCACTGAAAAAGACTATTCTTAAGTCTTATACTTTGTATGATTAATCATATATATGTTTATAAGGTGAGCTACAGTCATATGGACAAAGCTAATTAATATAATTACCATCTCTTTAGCCTGTGTAATCCTTTGTCTCTCCAAGTAAGCCAAGAGTAATAAAATTAGAATTTTATAACATAAGCCATTCAGGTTTTATAAGTTAAGCTAAGATCAAAGGATATTAATTATGTTAGAAATCATGCAAACATCTCTATTTCCTATCTTTGAAGAGAATTATGTGTATTACGTTTGTCAAGTTCTGTCAGGCTGAAATGGGATTCTTTTTCTCTATTTTTATGTAGTAAAACTAAAAGCATGGAAGAGTTAATCTATTTGTAACACTGGAGACCAGCCCTCTCAGGGTTTCGGATGTCTTCTCAGGCCCTTGTACTTGCCAGGCAAGCGCTTGTTCTACTGAGCTATCTCCCCAGCCACCAACGCAGTATTTCTTTCTGTTTAGCAATACACATATTGGTCATTTTCATTAATGGCCGTCAGAGTTTTTAATTGTGGCAAGAATATGCCCATTTCAGTCTTACATCTTGAAAGTTTTTTTCCAAGAAGAAAAGGGACAGGTGAAAGTCCATGTAACTCAATTTTTTAGTGGAGTAAGCCAAATATGCCTGACTTTCTGGGCACGTTGTGTTGTGGGTTTTTGTATATTCTAAGTAAATAGTGAGAATGAGAACATTTGTTGACCTTTTTTCCTAATAGGCCGGGGTTTACTGGAGTGTTTATTTTGTCACTATTTGGGTTTGACTCTAAGGAAATGAAAACATCTTCCATTTGTTCTTTATTTCCAAAGGGCATCCGCTTCGATCCTGAAATTCCGCAAACACTACGACTAGAGTTTGCTAAGGCAAACACGAAGATGGCCAAGAACAAACTAGTAGGAACCCCAAATCCCAGTACTCCTCTGCCCAACACTGTACCTCAGTTCATTGCCAGAGAGCCATGTAAGTTGATCTACTTCTAGTTTTAGCGGGGAAAATGTGTGTATGTGAGGTTGTACTGTAGGACACAGAGCTGGCTGTTGTCATTTTCCATTTGTGTAAAGATGTTGCCTGTTATTACTGCTTGAATTTGAGAACAGAATTCTAAATAGCAATTTGTTGTTCATCTAGAACAGAACTTTAAAGTTTTCTTTGGTATGCTATGAATGTCTTTTTTTTTTTTTTTCTTGTTTCAGAACTTTTGTTTCTTTTATTTATTTTTATGGCCGGCTCAGCCTGCCCTGAGGGCAGGGCTCATGCAGCATGTGGTGCAGGGGATCAAACCTTGGTCCCTGCTGCCACCCAAGCTTTCCTAAGCAGGTGCTTTAGACCACTGAGCCATCCTGCGGGGCCCCTGCTATGAATGTCTTTAATGTGTGATAAAGCCATAGTGAGTATGCCCTCATTTGCCTTGAGGTCTGTGTACACCTTTTATTGCCCCATTCTTGGACACAAGGGTCAGTTCACATCATTAGCTATAGTCTGTTTGTTGAAGGACATCACTTCTGTGTCTTATTCAAACTCAAGACCTTGCACTTGCCAGGTAGGCACTTGTGCCACAGAGCTATCTCCCTAGCCCCTGTTCTGTGTCTTTCAAAAAATAAGTTATCTGAAGTGATAGAAGCTGGTCTTAGGAAGTAGGTGATTCTATTTGTAAGAGCAGGTTAACTTTTAACTTGAGACAGGCTAGTAAACACACAAAGAATCTATGTATTAGAACAATTTGCTCTATCAAACTAATACCAATACAGTTTTAAGGAGGTCTGAGAATATCTTCTGAATCATTTGGGTTAGGATATTGGCCAATTGCTAAATGGTTTTTGTACCCCACATCAATAGGCTTATTTGGTTAAATGTCCAAAATGTAATTTTTGCCTTTGATTGAATAACTTTAAAAACATTATCTTAATTTTCTTCTTTAAGCTCAATCGGTGGCAGAAGTGAGGCATGAGATAGGGTTTAATTTTTCCTTGCATTGCAGAGCTCTGTGTGATTTAATATGGCAGGGCACCTATGAAAGCTCAAGTTATTTGCAGTTATTAGGATTGTTTCTCTTCCATTGTTCTTGATTTCCAAATCACATGGTCATGGTCTTCCTGCTTTTCCTGACAGTATAATTCAACTCTTTTAACTACAGTTGAAAGGCACATGGCTCCTTAATTCCTTCAAGGTCATGTGCTAGTTGGGTTGAATCAGGTCATCATGAAAGTTAAGATCATTCTGTAGTTCAGTCACTCATGAGAAGGCTCATGCTGGTGGCAATTAATTCATGAGCTTGCCTCTTAGTATCTTCCTAACTGAAATTTTCCATGGAGTCAGAAAGTGATGATAGAGAAAAATTATTTTGCTCTTCTGTGTTCTAAGTAAACAGAGAATTTTTATTTGAGAAGGAACAGGATGATGTCGGGCAAGATTAATTCTTAGTCTTAAAGCATTAGTTTAGTGCTTTGTGTATTGTATATATTCACATATTCAATAAATATTTATTACAGTGATGGTTGAGTGGGATAAATCGAGAGTTGGATTTGGCTTTTCATAGGATTTTAGAAGAATTTGTATACCTCTTTCTGTCTATTTGAAGTTTCTTCTCTTTTGATAATACATCAGAAGAAAAATACAGTTTTTCTATTGGTGAAAATTGCGTACCTCAGATTCACTTAACAAGATTTATTCAGGGGTGAGAGTGGTGGCACAGACCTGGAATCCCATGAGGCAGGAAGATTGCCACAAGATGAAGGCCAGTCTACACTGCAGTTTAAGAACCTATCTCTATTGGCCGGGGAGATAGCTCCATGGCACAAGTGCCTACCTGGCAAGTGCAAGGTTGTTTAAACCCAGTCCCGCCCAAAAAAAAAAAAAAAAAAAATCAAATTAGAAGTGTAATGCTGTTAACTTAAACTGTAATCTTTCATTACTTTGAATGCTTTTCTTTTCAGAAATTGAGCTTTTTGGATTTTTTTCTGAGTGTGCTATATAAAACCCTATGAAAAAGGTAGCTAGGAAGGTGATGGTCACTTTACAATAGGATTTACAAAAACAAAAAACAAAAAACAAAACTGGCCATCCTAGAGCTCCTAAAGTTATGGAAAACATGGAAACAGAGCTTAGCACTCTGTGCTGGCCAGCCAGCTTTGCTGTGGTTCGTCTCTCTGTGAACAGACCAACTCAGAAGCATTCAGTCTTTATGGCAAGGTCAAGGTCTGTCCAGCTGTCACAGCACAATAAAATTTGGATTTTTTTTTTTTTAATTTGAATAGCCAATGGTATATTCCTGAAGAAAGAAAACTTCAGCCTGATTTGTTTTAATACAGTGTGTTATGGCCAAGGGCCCCTGACAGTAACTCTTCTACAACCAGGGTTGACCTGTGTCACCAGGTAAACCATTCCTTCTGTGAAGTGCAAATTTTCCTGTTTCATATGCAGACTCTGGTTAATTGGATCACATTACAGTCTAAGAATGCTGTGATGGGGCTAGACTGGCTAATCCAGGTTGTTGTTTTAAAAATCCAGGTCTTTGCACCAATAATTGATACTTGGAAGTTGTTCTTTAACTGCTCATCAAATGTGAACTGTGATGAAATCAATATGGAAGTTGAAAAGTCAACCTCTGGGCCTGGCCCTGGAGATTTGTAGTTACTCCTTTTTACTTTCACGTAGTAGTCAGAAAGCACCTATTGCCATCACTACGGGAAGAGTGTTCTGTGACTTGATTGTACAACATTTACTGGACCTTCAGTTGTTGGTAAATACCCGTTGAACTGAATTGAGCACCCAGTCTACTTGACCTTGGGCAAAATGCAAACTGATCATTTCCTTGAAGGAGTTCACAGTGGTCAAAGTTTCCCCATAGAAAGGTCATAAAAGAGATTCTGAAGCTTAGTCTGTATTTTCCCTCAGATCAGCCTACTTACTGTGTGTGCTGAGCACCTACTGTTTACATAAGCCACGAAGAGCCAGGAAACCAGGTTTTACAGCCTGGCCAAAGTCACTGGTGGCCTTGGTTTTCCACCTGATGAAGATGTCAGTGAGGGTTCTGGTTCCAACAGTTGTTGACAAGCTCTGTGAAAAACAGATCTCACTGTGGTTCTTGATGCTCTACTGTAAAATGTAATCAACTAAATAAAACAGCTTTATTACACTCAAGATTAAATACATGTAGTATTGAAAGGGACTGCTGAATAAATATAACATGTAATTCTAATTTTAAAACAAAACAGAAAGTTGGACTGGCCTTCTTTTGTAGTAGTTAAAGCAGATATCATTGTGTGGCTGTCTTACTGTGCTCATAAGTTAGGACAAAGTGTAAATTAAATTCATAAATGGTCCCAAAATAGTAGCATGTCTTCCTAATTAAATTTTTGTTAATAGCATCATTAATTTGAGCTACTTCTCTTAGTGTCTTATCCTATATGTGGTCAGTTGAACAAAAATGAACAAGCAGTTAGCTGGAGCTGTATAGCTCAGTGGTACAGTATGGGCTCAACACACAGAATTTCCTGGGCTGATCCCCTAGGGAGAGACAGAGCAGTCATAAATGAAGTAACGTTCTCTGAAATGGTACATTCCAATGTATAGGAGCCTAGTACTCTATGCTGTAAAGCCTATTTGAAAGATGAAAAGGGGACCTGGCACTATCTTCCTGGTTTCTGTTTTCATTGTTTATAAAGATGATGTTCATTGTCGGCAAGAGGATGTGCCAAGCCTTTCACAGGAATTCTGTCATTCAGTTCTCAGCACTATTTTATAGTTGAAGAAATGGAGACTCGAGAAATCTAGTAACTTTCTTGGGATTACAGGTAGTAATTATTATGGGCTAAATTCCATTCCCCAAAATGTATAGGTTGACATCCCAAGTCCTCGTTCCTCAAAATAACCATATTTGAAAGTTTTCTAAAGAGGTGATTATGCTATAGTGAAGCCTTTAGGGTAGAGACCAATGCAGTCTCACTATTGTAAGACTGAAAAGAGCCTCCAGTTAAGTTTGACACAGCTACAGAGAAGATGCCCTTTAGTGGACACCAGGGAGCACAGCTTTTGCAGAGGCCTTTGGAGAAACACACCTGTGGACACCTTGATCTCAGTTCCATCTCTCGAATGAGGAGAAGAAAATTCTGTTTAAGCCCCCATGTTTGTGGTGACATTTTGTGATAGCAGACTAAGCAAGCTCATGTCTCAAGTGGTAGAGCCCACATTGATGTTCTAGTAACAGTTCCTCTGGCTTAGTTGGCTCATTAGCCTCGACTGTACCTATTTAGATTCTCTGCTGTACATGAATGTTAGGAACATATCGCATAGGCATTGAATGACCATTAGGTATAGAAACCTGTGCTTCTTTGTCCCTGGTAATTATGAGCCCTCTAGTTTGTCTGTATTTGTATATTGAGTATTTAGCACCTAGAAATACATGTGCAGCTTTTTTAAAAAAAGAGATGTCACATTTTATGCTGTTTTATTTGGTCATAATTGCCTTACCACAAGCGTAGAAGAAGATGCACTTAAGGGAAGTTTTAGGATTTATAGTATTATTGGGACAAAACAAAATGCACATATTTAAGATGTCTAATTTATTGATTTTATCATAATAATATGGAATTTAATTGAGTCTAGTGTACTTGCCACATATTATAGTGCATTTTTAACTCAAGTTAAATAGCTGGTTTCCTTTCAGTTCTTATTTTGAGATAGGGTGTTTTTTTGTTTTTTTGTTTTTTTTTGCCTTTTTGAGACAGGGTCTTGCTATGTAGTTCAGGCTGGCCTTGAGCTCACTTTTGTAGCCTAGGTTGGTCTTGAACTCGAAGCGATCCTCCTGCCTCAGCCTCCCAAGTGCTGGGATTATAGGCGTGTGCCACCACACCTGGCAGGGTTTTGATCTTGCTGTGTAATTCAGGCTGTTCTCAAATTTACAGTGATCTTCTTGCTTCAGCCTCCCAAGACCTGTGATTATAGGCATATGTTGCACATCCAGCTTTCGATTTAGTTTTTGTGGCA
>PVJA010031629.1:11663-24854 GCA_004027025.1 Myocastor coypus
TTTTTTTTTTTTTTTTTTTTTTTTTTTTTTCTGATGGCTGGCTCAGCCTGCCCTGGGGGCGGGGCTGGCCTGCCTGTGGTGCTGGGATTGAGCTGGGGGTCTCTGCAGTTGCCTAAGCTTGCCTAAGCAGGTGCTTTAGACCACTGAGCCATCTCACCAGCTGAATTGAGTTCTTGGTCTCCTGTTTGAAGGGATCCTGTGAAAGTCCGGGTGCTTTAAGCACCTAGCAGATACCTTCCCGGGGACCAACACCCAGCAGATAAGGGGTCTGAACCTTCACTCTTAGGGGAAAAGAGTCATCTGGGGCCCTGTCTAAGGCTTCCTGTGCCCATAAAGTAGTCAGCACATTTTTCAGGGCAGTGTACACAGTATGTGCCACCCAGAAGGATCCAGGCACCTGTTTCCCATGTCTGCTATGAATCTGCATTGTGTAGCACTGGGCACCCTAGTGTGAGACTGATTAGGCACAAGGCACAGCTAATTGACCTGGACTATTGGAAGAAAGGCAAGGGACAAGTAGGCTGGAAGTGTTCTGTGGGGCTGAAGGTAAGAATACTTAATCTAAAAATCAACTCTTTTGAGTTTTTGCATTTTATAATTGAATAATTTTATTGTTTTTCTGTTGAAAAGTTATATTTTTTTGTTTTTTCCTTTTGAGGGTTTATCTTAGGTTTAGGGCTTTTGGGGGGGTGTGGTTTGTTCTGAGATAGGTTTCTCTGTGTAATTCAGGGGATGGCTTGAACTCACTGTGTAGCCCAGACCTTGTAGCAATCTTCCTGCCTCAGCCCCGAGGGCTGGGATTACAGACATACACGGCCACACCCAGCTTTTCAGTGCTTCTTTTATTGTACTTCACAATTCTAGAACTTTATAGCTTTATTCTTTCTAGATTGTTGCTTCAAGAAACAAGATTGACAACTTAATCTTGATTAAGTAGTAATTAATTACTTCAGGTCAATAAACAAAGGTGTCATCAGTAAAAATGAAGCTATTGGAGTTGGTGAGATGGCTCAGCGATTTAAAGCGCCTGCCTAGGAAAGTTTAGGCAACTGCACATCCTGTGTCAGCCCCACCCCCAGGGCAGGCTGACTTGGCCATTTTATATATAAGCGACTGCCTGGCAAGTGCAAGGTCGTAAGTTTGAACCTTGGTCCTGGAAAAAAAAAAAAAAAAGAATGAAGGTATTTGACTTCTTTGCCTTCTATTTGGAGAACATACATATAATCAATCCCCCTACAAGGTATTTTGTTTGAATCCCTCAGATGTAAGGTAAATGAACATGGGTGGAAAGGCACAGTAATATCCCCTTGTTTCACAAAGTTTGGGACCCCAAAACTTGATGGTGGCTTCAGTCTTTGCTGTAGTATAGAAGGAACTTAAGTAGTCACAGAATTAGGGTCAAGTAGCTAGTGTGCCTCTAGGTGGTTCCTTTTTGTAACATCCCAAAAGGACAGGACATTTTTCACTTTGGATTTTCAGAGACTGAACAGATTAACAAAATCCTTACGTGCTGTTATTTATGAAATTTAGGATTAATAGACCTGATTTTGCAGTGTTTTTGAAAATAAGACTGACATGGACAGAAGTGAGGGGTTCTGTAATACAATTGTAGATCTAAAATGTCCCTCACAGAAATCTCGTGCTTGTAAGATGACTGGATCTGGGGAAGATTCACCGGTGAGTTCATAGATGAACGTGCTGGTGGGAACGGAGCCCTGGCCAAAGGAAGCCAATCTCTGGGGACATGACCTAGAAGGATGTATTCTTGTCCTCCTTCCCGCCCTTCTTTCTTCCCTTTTGTGTTCTTCTTTTCTCTTTCCTTTCTTGCCTTTTATTCCTTCTTGGCCATCACAGCAGGAACAACTTTCCTCCAACCATTAACTAAACCAGCTGACACTGTGAACCAAAGTGAACCTCTGCTTTTAATTTGCACTGTTGGTTATTCCAGTGACAGACCTAATATAAACACATTGGCTCTGTTATTCAGGGAGAAAGAACTTTGAGTCTTTTTCAGATAACATACCAAGGGCTGGCCAGGTAGCTCAGTGGATTAAAGCACCTGTTTAGGCAGACACAGGGACTGAGGTTTGATTCCGGGTATGCTGTTCTGGCTCCACCCAAATGTGACTGGACTTGGTGCTTTACACCTATAATTAATCCTAGCACATGGGAGGGTTAAAACAGGAGGATTGGCTGTGCATGGTGGTGCACACCTATAATCCCAGCACTTGGGAGGCTGAGGCAGGAGGATCACTGCAAGTTCAAGACCAGCCTGGGCTACAAAAGTGAGCTCAAGGCCTGCCTAAACTGCATAGGGACACCCTGTCTCAAAAAGGCAAACAACATAAAACAACAATAACAACAAAAAAAAGACAAAACAAAAAAAAAAAAACAGGAGGATCACTACAAGTCTGATCTGTGTAGTAAGATCCTGTAGGCCCCATACTAAATACTAAAGAAAAAGAAAGTCCTGTGTATGACTGCCACATGAGTACAGTTCAGACCCCTCAAAACTTCAGATATAGGCCAAATCTCCTTTTTCTTCTGCTACTGAGCCCAATTCTGAGACTAAATCTTGAACTTTATTCTCTGCAGAATGTTCATTCTCAATCTCTTATGAAAGGACAGTATACATGAAATTGAAAGGGGTAAAAATACGTATCTCTGTGCCGTTGAGAAATATAGTTAACGTTGTTACATATCTTTCTGTATAATTTCTATGCACTTACACAATGTGTATAAAATATAGGCTATAATATGTTGCCTTTGGCTTATAAAACTATACTATAATTACATCATTTTTTACTTACCTTGTGAATACTTTACCATCTAAGATTATTCCCAAAGCAATAATTTTTACGATCTGCTTATATGAAAGGGTGGGAACCTTGTGAGACTCCTAGATCCCAGCTTTAGGGAATTCTAGAGTAATTGCCCTTTCTGTTTGAGGCAGTGCCACAGTAGAAACTATCTTTAAGGCTCCTGTCCTTGTTCTGGACACCACTGAAAGCCACCTCCCACACTCATTGTTTGTAGGGACATCCTAGTGATTTCCATTTTGTGTGTTTGACTTTACACAGATTGATAAACCTGTTGAACATTCTTCATAATACCTCGACCTTCCCTCATCCTGCACCACTCATGTCTGTGAACCTAATTGTGACATCAGAGAGAAGGACACTTTCCAAGTGCCAGGACAGTTACTTGGCCCTGTATACTCAGAAATTAAAGCATAAAACCACAGGAAGCAAGATAGCAGAATACTCTTCAAAACCAGATATTTAATGTTTATTGCTGTACATATCCAAGTCTGTCAAGCACAAGGGAAAAGCAAAATAATGTTGCCCTTTAAAAATAATCCTATACTTACTGATCCATTTTGTCAGCTTTCCCTAAACCATATCATACCACTTCTTATGAGACCAAGGCAGTAGGATCCCAAGTTGGAGTCCAGTGTAGGCAACTTAATGATTTGCCAAGACTGTATTTCAAAAATTTAAAAAGTAAAATAAGTTTGTTTAATCTAACAGTTTTGGAGGTTCAGTCCATGGTTGAATGGCTTCATTTTTTATCTGTGGTGAAGCAACATATTGTAGAAGGAGAGCTTGGCAGAGCAAAACCATTCATTTTATCTATAGGAAACAAAAGAAAGAGAGGAGGCAGGGCTCTGCAGTCTCCTTTGGGGACACACTTCCAGTGACCTACAGAATTCTCTGTTAATAAAGTCCTCAGTACTTCCCAGTGGCAGCACCGTGGAGCCCCAGGCATTTGGCACATGGGCCTTTGGAAGTTGTCTCAGGGTCCAGGATATCACATCTGTGTACTCAGGTTTGCAGCCTTTCTCCACTTCTCCTCCATCTAAAAACTCGCATAAGCCTCTTAATTTTGTTTAATGTATGTGATTTTAATAATATAATAATAAAATATTTACCTATCTGATACAAATGGTTTTCAAGTATAGGTATATGTAATTTTAGGTAGGAGGTAAATTATAGCTCAACACAGGACAATTATTCTAATCCAGTTTATTAATTATTAATTTACTATTAATAGTTTGCCTATCTTTTGATTATCAGTGCCTAGTAATATTTTGCCTTGCATGACTTTTATTATTAAGTAATATATCTGTTGTAATCAGATACCTTGGGGCTGGGGAGATAGCTCCGAGGCACAAGTGCCTGCTGGGCAAGTGCAAGGTCGTGAGTTTGAACCCTGGTCCCACAAAAAAAAAAAATCAGATACCTTAATTTGGAAACTCATAATTCCTTGGAAATCATAGAATTTTTCTGTAGTGCAAGTAACTGTGGCCTGGCATGGTAGCACATGCCTGCAATCCCAGCACTCCACTTAGGAGGCTGAGGCAGGAGGATGGTTGCAAGTTGGAGACCCACCCACCTGGGTTACAAAGTGAGCTAGCTCAAGGCCAGCCTCAACTGCATAGCAAGACCCTGTCTAAAAAAGACAAAACAACTTTTTTCTACCTATTTTGTCAACACAAATTATTCATTACCTCTTCAGAGAAATGAAAGCATTAAGAAGTAATTTACTACAACAATCCAGAAGGAACACTGGCATGAGCTTAATTAACTCTCCTGTGTTATGAGTGAAGTGTTTCTCTGTTGTTAGCAGTTGATGCGGCCTTATTTCATCCCTCTTTGCCTTTCTGCCCATACTTGAATCCTGAAATAAGCAGTTAATTTTTCTTGTTTGAGTGGCCTGAAGTGGTTCCCAACTCCCCAGTGGTGTGGCAAGCCTGTGGCACCCATGCAACAATGGACTGTTTGTGTCATTGAAAGCTGTTAATTGTGTTTTTCTTCCAGTGTGTGACTTGCTTTTTCTAAACTAAAACCTAGGTATTTATGTTTAATTGCAGTGTTGGAACTTAGTGATAAATACGTGAGTTTGTGTTTGTGTTTGGGGCTTTTGGTTTCTAAAAGGTTTGCCATCACTGCCCTAACCTATTTTCATAAGGACAGTTCACCTTTTTTGTTGGCTAGGGTTGGCATAACTATCTGCACCTTTATTTACATCAAGATGGTAGCACCAAAATATGCCAGTAGTCATTGAATTTTTCACTACTTAAAGCTAGTTTTAACCAAGAATGTCATTGATGAACAAGTAAAATTTTCATTTTCGAAAATCTTGAATACAAGTCATTTTATGGTTTCCTGTGACCCTGAGGAACGTACTCCTCTGTACTTCATTATAAGGTGAACCTGGTACTTGTTTATACCACTTTAATTGGAAACTGGTTATTGAGACATGCCAAGTAGTGAGGCATTGTCTCAGAAGCTTGAGGTAATCCTGCAACTTCATAGAAAATAATAGCAAGTATTTTTACCAATAATAGAATTTAAGCTTTAAGCAAAATACCTTATCTACCAAAAGTTTGCCAGCAGATTGATATTCATACGTTGTTTTTTAAATTCATAAGGAAATCAACATTTGAAGATTGACAAAACTCAGTGAAGCAACATTTAAAAATGTATGAATGCGTAAAAAGATCCATCTAACATACAAAGTAGGACAGTGCATTTTTAATGTAAAAGAGCATGCAAAGCTCAGCAGTAAGGTTTCAGATTCCACATTACAGCAAAACTTTAGGAACTATTGCTTGTTTAGTTTTGGTATAATATCAAAAATACCATAGCTGTCCATAAAGGGTATCCACAGCTTAACTCTGCATACTCTGTGAAGCCGTAGCTTCTTTATAAGCTACAGTGAAAACAATATTGAAATTAGATATAATTAGAAACAGGAACAAGATATTAAAGAGATTTGCCCAAATGTGGAGCTCAAGTTTTTCTCATTTCTTGTTCAGTATATAGTTTTCCACTAAAATATGCCATTTACTTTAATGTACAATTGACTTGCTTCTTTGAAGAATGAATAGGAATTTTTTAACTTAAATCATTTTGATATAGTAAATGTTGATGGATTCTTTGGAATACAGGATAGTTTTACAAATACACAGGTATCTAAAAACCAAAGTCTAAAAGCCTCTAGTTTTAAAGATGTAAAGTTCCATTTTGTTCTAGGTAGAATATTCAGTGAAATCTGCAGTTAGCTCTTCGGCAGGCAGTGGTGCTTGGTGGCTGTGAGCTGGACTGGATGGCAACAGTGCTTTGCCTTCGTGGGGCTGGAATGCCTCAAGCTTTGCTCTGTGGAGATGTCTAGGCATTATTGCAAATGGAGGAGTCTGGTGACACCATCCTTTCCCTCTTAGAAAGCCTCCTTTCAGGGAGGAATGGATGCAGACACAGTAGCTTCAAAAAATGTTGAGTTCTTCTCCATCCCACCAGTTCCAGAAACAGCCATAATACAAGCTTATTTTAACAAACTTGGAAATTAAGCATAAAGTACTTTTTAAATACCAGGTTTAAGGCATTCGAACAGAAGTTTTAAAAACAGACATAACTTAATTTCTTTCATATTCATTGATGCAGCTATTGTTATTTAACATAATCTATATGTTTCTAAAAATTGGTGTAGAAAAATTGTTCCCCACAGAGAGATACATTTAACATGTTACGGGTGTTTTTATGCACGCATTTGTATCTGGAATGCGGCCCTCATGATATCTGCTTTTATTTTCAGCTTTAGCTCTGCTAGTTCTCCTACCAGTGAGTATTTAGCTGATATGTAGCAGTGAGATGCTGTGTAAGCCTCATGATGGGCAGGCTTGGAGAGTGAAGGGAGTGGAACATCTTCAGGTGTCATGTGATCTGTGCAGAGCTAAGTCCTGGGTCATCCTCCTCATTCCAGATTGGTAGCCTCTCAGCTCTTAGCTATTCTAGAAAATGTGGGACAAGAAGCAGCATCTGTACTTGAGCAGTATAGTTTCAAGAGTGGCTAAAGGTGGAGAGTGTCCACTTTCTAATGAACTGTCCTTCAAAGGGTCAGAGAGATCAGATGCTTGTCAAACATTAACAGTTCTGAGCAGGAAGTTACGGTGAGTTCCTGTTCTAATTTTCTCACTTGAGTTTAGCAAATATTTAAAGGGAGGCAAGAGATTAAAAGGCGAAGTTCTTATGTTTACACTGGAGCAAAACAAGCCTATGAGGACCTTCAGTGTAAGGCAGAGCAAAGGCGAAATTGAAGTTATAGATAAAACTGTGCAGATGGTAAAGCTGATAAATATGAAAAGAGTGGGAAATGGCCTTCTAGAGTCTTTGAGACTCAGCAAGTGGAGAATGCACTACAGTGTCTCAGGGATAAAGGAGGAGCAAATGTGAGAATGAAAACCAAAAGTCAAGGGAAGGAGGAGATCATGGAAGAGCTCCGGATCAGGTAATGTTGAAGCCCTGCAGCAAAGTAAAAGGAAATGACTGCCCTTGGCAGGGGGATGGTGCAGGATCTAGAAATTGTCTCCACACCAGGAGAAGGGTTTTGCTCTGAAAGTAAGGAAAGCAGTTTAGGATTTTATCTCATCAGGGGCTAATATTACCAGCACACTCTTTTTTAGTTGTCTCAGAGATCTGAGTATAGAATACACAAACCATAAATAAGGTGGAGTTGTTTGGTTTTGCTTTTATTACATCACAGATTCTGTAGATCAGAATTCAGGGACAAGTGAGCTAGGACCTCTACTCACAGCCTCCTGGAGTTACACAGTTTGTTGGATTGTGGTTTCATGTGATTATCTTTCATGCACACATGGTTGTAGTAGATTTCAGGACCCGGAGGTTGTAAGCAGTTGCTTAGGAATATTGATCTGTACATTCTCCTGTAACTCCACACTGCCATGTGCCAAGTACAGTCACACACATTTTCTCTCACTCGTGACAGCTGTGTATACAAAATGTGTCCATTTGACCAAGGGACAAAAGGGTGCCAAAAGTTAATTAGAATGTGGATTTCTCCTCTGACCCACCCCCTCTGGTGAGTGGAAGGTTCTTTCAGGGGGTATTGTTTCTGTGTTGTTGTGCCTTACCCAGAAGCCTGAATTTAGCTGGAGAGAAAAGACCTGCCCTTGTGACTTTGGCAAAGGAAGCTTGGGTATGTTTACATAGCAGATGTCAGCGGTGAAAGCATTACCTGAATAAATGACATCACCTTTAGCTTAGGACCCTGTCTTATGGAGTATATTGTCCTAGTAGTTTTATCCCAGGATGTGTCCTGTCACATCCAAAATGCCACAAATGTATCTGTGGCTCATAACTTTTTTCTGTTTTCTGCTGTGGGAAGGTTCACTGTATCCTTCCATCTCATGTTTGAAAACATGCCAAAATATAGTTTAGTGTATTAAATACCAAAATCCACCACTCATTTTTATTGCATTTTGGCACAGTTTGTTTAAAATTACTTCTTTAAAGTCTTCTTCCTCACTTTTTTTCTTTTCACAGTAGAATTACTCATGCCAGGTCAATATATTGAGCTTAGCAGTGTATAGCCCTTAAGTATTATAGTATCACTCTTAAATAAATCTCTTTTAACTTAGGGCGAGCCACCTTCCTCTGCTCTTCCTCTTATGTGTCTTTGCCTTGTTGGAAAGTGTCAATCTTCTTGGGAAAAGGTCTTCTGCTGGATTTGTCAGGTTTTTTCCTTTTGGTGTCTTTTCTTTCCTGCTGTGTCTCCTCTGTTGACTGTAAATTTAAAGGCCTGATGAAGCTTGAAACGTTAGGCTCAGTGCAGGCTCATCGTTTTAGAAAAGTCCGTCCTAGGTGGAACTGCGTGGCATCCATTCATAACAAAGTGACTGGTTTTGGAGTTAGTTACACTGTGTTGGACAATGTCATGGTTCCTGTCAGTCATTTGTAATGATTTTACCAGTTTTTCTTTTTCTTATTCTTCATCAAGTGTTGAAAAATTATTTTTTGAAATTTTGTTTTGGCTTTTTAAGGTCTTTTTTTCCTTTCCTGTACCAGAGATCAAATTCAGGACCTTTTGCAAAGCAAAGCAGGTGCTTATGCCACCTAGCTATCTCCTCAGCCCTTGTTATGCTGTTGTTTTCCTTGAAATACAGTTCTTCATAAAAAGCTAGGTTATGTTCTTTCTCTTTACTGTGACTTTTCAGCATGAGACTGGTGCCTGGTTGTCTCCAATGGTGATCACTGCATATACGTGTGCTCGTTGGGAGGGATGCTCCCAATTTTTCTTTTTCTTCCGTGTTTTCAGATATCATCATGAATTCATGTGGCTTTATGTAAGGCCTAACAGTGTGGTCCAGCTATTATTCTTCCTGCTCATAAGTGTGGAGGAGTAATGAGGTGGCTTTTTTTGGGGGGGGGGGGGCGGAGTAGAATATCTGCTATCTTCAGTGGGTTGAATTTTGGAGTTTGCATCTTACTAGGCAGAAAATCTCCTCTTTGTGGTCCAAGACTGGTGCCTTTGCTTCCTCAAATACACAGGATGATCTGTCATTGAGCAAGATGCATTTCTTTGGCCCTTTACCTAAAGCAAGTCCTTTTTCCACAGAAAAGCTCATGTCTTTAATTTTACTGAGGGTAGAAATTTTACAAAGGAAATAGACTGCCGTTATTTTGACTAAGATTCTTTAGGTAGGAACTGTAGCAGAATACTGGGATTACCAGGTTATTTGTTAGTCTCTTATAAACCTTAAGATTATATCATCAGAAAGAGATAAAGAGTTGTATGTGTCTCATGATTTCTCTCAAACTAAAAGTGGAAAGGAAGGACATGTAACAGCCACAATATTCATCAAAGAAAATGAAATTTATCTTGTAAGAATAGTGTCTTTGCATGTAAAATCAACATAAAACAGACCGAGCAGTAATATTAGCAAAACGCTTTAAAATAAGCTCAGGGATAGAAAGGTAAATATTTAGATTAGCGTGAAATGTTAGCTTTCTAGCCATGTGCCATTGATGGAATATTCCTGGAACATCTCTTCTCCTTAGGGCTTCTTTTAGTACCTGGCTTTGCTCCCCAGAATGAAATTTAGAGACAGGAAGACATTTGTGAGAGGAATGGGTTTATTTGACATTTTTCCTTTCCTTTTCTTGTGGGACCTTTCAGTTTTCCTTAACACTATTGAATATTTGGTGGCTTTCTAAAACCAACACAGTATGGATCTGAGTCTGCTGGCTTTTTCTTTGTTGAGCAATGAAAAGTAGATTGTTTATGAACAAATATAATTCCACTCCCAAAGATGAAAATTCAGTAGGCATTTGATATGGCAATATTTATTTCCTTATTATCATTCTCCAATCAAGGTTAATATCATATAAATTAGCTTAGATTCCTTATATGGTCATAATTGTCTTATGTGTAACTTATTTCACTTAATATGAAAATGGTAGGGTTTTCCTTAGTCTGAACGGTATTGCATTTTATGTGTAAACTGTATTTTGTCTAGTCATCTTTCAGCAGATATTTAGTTTGTGCCCTTTCTGGCCTCACTTCTGACCCCCTTGATGCTTGAGCCTTTGGGGGCACTTTGTATTCCTACAGATATGTATTGATTGTGGAATGGGGTTTGGAGGTGTAAAGTAGTCCTGGTACAGTGGCTTCCCATTGTCTGTAGTTGAGCTTCTGTAGTTTCAGTTACCACAGTTACTTGAGTGGAAGGAAGCATAAAATGGAAAGTTCTAGAAATAAGCAATTCATGAATTTTAAATTGTTTGGTGTTGTGAGTAATAAAATGAGACATAAACCATCCCTTGTCCAGTGTATCTGTCCTGTGTGTGCTGTCTGCCCGTTAGTCCCTCGGTGCTGCCACTGTGGTGCTAACTCATGGGTAGTGTTTCAGGGCTCTGCATCACTCGCTTTACTTCGCCTCATCATCATGTAGGCATTGTGTCATCTCACGACATTGCAACAACCCTAAGTACCACCCAGGAAGATGCTTGGAGGGAGACCCTGCTTCTGTAACTTTAGTAGACTATATTTTACAGCTGTTCTGTTCTCCGTCATTACTAATCTCTTATTCTTCCAAATTGAAACTTTACCAAAGGTATATATGTAAGGGACAAAACAGTATGAGAAGGATTTGTGCCCTCCATGGTTTCAGATATCCACTGGTGCTATTATCTTGACTTCAAATATTACTGTTTTTATGAGTATGGAGATTGGGTATTTTAAATTTTAAATTGCTATTCTTGAAATAGGAAGTCATATGCCATACAGGTCACCTAAAATGTGTAATTAATTATTTGATTTTCAGTACATTCGTAAGAGCCAGGTATGGTGCACACACATGATCCCAGGGCTCAGGGAGGCTGAGGCAGGAGGAGCATCACAAGTTAGGACCAAATGGAGTACATAGTGGGTTCAAGGCCAACCTGGACGACACAATGAGACCCTGTCTCAACAAAGAACCAAACAGTATATTCATAGAGTTGCACAGCTCTTCTAATTTTACTTTTAACTTCTTGTTATGGAAAATTTCAAACATGAGGCAAAACCAGAAAGGTTTTTTTTTTTATTTTTTTATTTTAAATGTTCGAATCAAGATTTAAATTTATAATATATTTGTATTATTTGGTTGTTGCCATAAAACTCTTAGCAGTAATCTACATAATTAGTTTATTCTTTTTTTACTTGCTGTTTTATTTGTTGAGGAATCCAGTTTGTCCTATAATTTCTTATAGTGTGGACATTGGTTAGATCTTGTCTTGGTTAGCATATTCCTATATCTGTTATCCATAAATTAGTTAGAAACGTGACAGATTCAGATAAAGTTTGGTTTCAGTTTTGTTGTTGGGTTTTTATAGATTTATTTGGTGAATCTTTTATGCTGTTAATGGCTAGTTTTACTTCATCATTATAGAGAGCTAACTAATTAATTGTTCCTTTGTTTAGTCCTTTGATTATTTTCAGCTAAAAATTTTACCCATTAATACTGTATAAAGATTATACCGAGCCGGGCATGGTGGCTCACGCCTGTAATCTCAGCACTTGGGAGGCTGAGACAGGAGGATCGATGTGAGTTCGAGACCATCCTGGGCTACCAAAGTGAGCTCAAGGCCAGCCTGAACTGTGCACCAAGACCCTGACTCAAAAAGACCAAAAAAAAAAAAAAAAAGATTATACTAACTTATATGTGCAACGGATGTGTACTAAAGTTCCACCATGTGGTTTTTGTTTTTGTTTGAATTCATGCTATCATTCCTCTTGTATAAATGAGGTATCTCGGGCTTTAAGGCGTTGTGGTTTCTCCCAAGGCCTGGTAGCTGTGCAGTATAGTATGTAAAATTCAGATTCATGGGTTTTGCCGCAGTCTCACTGTAGTCTCAGTTTCCTTCTCTCTATCCTGAACATCCTTGGGGAATGCTGGGACCCCCAGAAACATTCCAGTTCAGCCCATAGCATCTAAATGCACATCATTTTTTCTAGCACTTTTCTCTCAAACAGTAGGAATATATGTGAAAACGTTTAACCTAGATGTATCTGATCAGCTTGGTCATTAAATGTTATTCTAAAAACCATGTTATTACATGGCAGATGTTTCTCAACTTGTACTTTTCTTAAAATAGCAATTTTACTTGACTTCTGGCTAATAGTTTCACAAAGATGAATAACTTAATGGAATAATTTGAGTGGATGTTAAATTTAACAATTAGCAGAGTACTGCTAGCTTAACTCTAAGAGAACATTTAAAGTCTTAACAATACGGTATGTGAGCCTCTCAACATCTAGACTCTGGCATCAACAAATGCTAAAAGATTTTTGGCACACAGTGAACTATTACATGACTGATGTATAAGTTCTTCGTTTTTATTGTTATATTCATTTAAGTTTATAAATCATTTATAGTGCAGTCTATTGTTAACCTCATGCTATGTGTTCATTTTAGAAATATTTCTCTAAAATTCAAAAGACATGCTGAGATATACAAACAGGAAAATACTGCGATTCTATTTATTTATTTATTTATTTATTTATTTATTTATTTAATGTAGTTAGTGCAGGGTCTTACTACACAGATCAGAGTCCCAGTGATCCTCCTGTGTTCAGACTCCCAAGTGCTGGGATTACAGGCAAGGGCCCAGCCTCAGTAGCTGCCTGAGCATGCCCTGGGGGGTGGGGCCGGCACAGCACACCAGGGATCAAACCTCTAAGCAGGTGCTTTAGTCCACTGTGCTATCTGGCTGTCCCTGTAATTCTATTTATTTATAAAGAAATTATTTATTTATTTATTTACTTACTTTTTATTTATACAGGCTCTCACTATGCAGCTCAGATTCATAGTGAGCATGTGGTACTAGGGATTGAACCTAGGTCCTTGAG
>PVJA010031630.1:0-24702 GCA_004027025.1 Myocastor coypus
TTTTTTTTACTTCAGATGTGAACTCTGATCTCAGTTGCTCTATAAGTTTCTGCACTTGTCTGTCTATCTCAGATTCTACCCATTCAGACACTCAGTTTGCATGATTCCCGTGTTCTTCCATAGTAGTGTCTCCTGTATTTGTTTTGGGTGGACTCAAAACCTGGGATTGGGTCTTGCTCCTTGTCTTTATCATTTTTTACAGCAGTTATCTCTGCACTTTGGCGAACTTATACACTTAATGCCTGTGGAAATTTGGGTCTGGATCCACCAAGCTTGTTCCCCTCCATACGTGCCTGGCTGCAAGTTGGAGCTCAGGCGGCTGGCCACCACAAGCCCCCATGGGTCGGGACAGTGGTAGGCCATGTGGGACTGTGGGTGTTGTTGGGGTTGGGGCAGTTGTCGAGTTGGGGGATGAATGAAGGCTGAGAGAGTTTTTACCTGGCCGTTGTGAGGCCTGGTCAGGAAGTTCGGTGGAATCAGAGCTCGTGCTGTTGATGAGTCAGGGGATGGACCTGGGCTGAGACCACCATGTGGCCTGGTCGGAATGGCGCACTGGTCCAGGCTGGAATTTGGTGATCACAAATCAGGTCCGGGCTGGAATTTGGGCTGGCTGCAGCCAGTCGGGATGGCGCGTGGGTCTGGACTGGAGTTCAGAGATCGCAGGTCCTCTTCACTGTGAAGTCTAAATAATATATTTCTAAGTAAATTATCTTCATGTCTAACTATGATATGAAATAAATATTTCTTCTCTGTAGACAGTCATCTTGGGGACTGTTCATTTTTATTTTTTCTTTATCTTTAAAATGTTTCTGTCTGTCTCTGTCTCCCTCTGCCTCTCTCTGTCTCCCTCTGCCTCTCTGTCTGTCTGTCTCTATCTCTCTCCCTCTGCCTCTCTCTGTCTTTATCTCTCTCTGCCTCTCTCTGTCTCTCTCTGTCTCTCTGTCTCTCTCTCTCCCTCCCTCCCTTCGTCCTCTCCTTCCTCTCCCTCTCTCTTCCCTCTGTGGTATTGGAGATTAAAGGCAAAGCCCTTGCACTGACCTGCATGCCTGCCCATACTTGACTTTGCATTTTGAGGGCAGGGACTGGTTAAGTCCCTGCATGACCGAGGCTGGACTCTAACTTCCATCTTCCTGCTTTAGCCTCCTGAGTGCTGGCCTCAGAGGCATGCACCACTACACCACCAGTAGCTGCTGCATTTTGCTTTCTTCTTCTTTGCTTTTATAAGTAGTAGTTTCCACTTTTTAGTCTGTCTTACCTTAAAATGAGACGTGGTTCCTTGTGACATATTTCTTTTTCTCCTGTCATCCCAGACATCTTAATCTTGATGGAAATTTCCACCTATCCTTGGAATACTTAACACTGGCAATCTGCCGTGTGAATGTCTTAAGTTCACTCTCTCTCATATTGCACAGGTAGACACCACAGATGTCACACGCAGAGTAGATGTGGGCGTGGTTCAGTCTGCGTGACTAATGGACTCCGTGGTTTATTTCTGCAAGTAAAGCACTGTTGGAACACGCAGGCAGTACCATTTACTTCATGTCTTTTTCAAAGCCTATGTCACAGCAGCCAGGTTGACAGAAATGATGTGGGACCTAAAATCTACAATATTTGGTATTTCTTTACAGAAAAGGAACAATTAATTGCTCGAAGTTGCATCTGCCACGTGGTGGCTGTTCCTTCAGTTTGCTGCTGACGATAAGCACGTAAGGACAAAAACTGACCGCAAACCTGTGGAAACCTATGTTGCAACTGAGCAGATCAACAGAATGTTTCTGAATCTACCAAGAGCAAAGTTTGTTTCTTTGCCTTCTTCATAACAGTATATTTTGAATTTACTAAAATTAAACTTTTTTTTGTACTGTTGGTTTCTTTTAAATCTTTTGCTATGGAGACAATGCATTTATTGCACCTTATGCAAGTATCCATCCTTAACAGACTGACATGCACAGAGAAGAAAAAAAAAAAAAAAGAAAAGAAAAAAGGCAGTTTGAGATCATTATGCCAGCAATAGATCAGAACGGTTTCTCTTGTTAGCGACCAAGCTTCCCTTGGTTTTCTTTATGCATAGTATCAGTTCATCTCCAGATTAGTTGAAGTTTTTCAAGGACAGGACCAAGTGGAGCTGGAGCAATTCGGCTGCTAAGGTCCATGTTTACTGTTTAGAAACAGTATTATCATTTCAGCTTTAATGATACTAAAGAGAAAATATGAAGCTGAATATTTAGTTTGAGGTTTGTTGTTCATAAATGTACTTCTTTGTGCAGCTGTAGATGACTTTCTTCATTTAAGTAGGAAGCCTAAAAATTATGCCTTGAGCGCTTAACTTGGAAATTTCCATCTTCCTCCATCACGTCTTCCACCGAATGGATCCAGCAGCGATGGAGATGCTTTGCACATGTTTGAGTAGCACAATTATGACGTCCAAGGTAGATACCTGCCTTCCTTTATCTTTTATGACTTTTTTTTTAAAGAATCTCACTACGCCCTTTATGGTACTCTTGAACGCACTAGGCAGCTCAAGCTTTGAACTTGTGACAATCTTCCTGTCCCAGCCTCCCCAAAACTGGGACTACAGGCATGCACCATTTTACTCAGTAGTTCTTATATGAAATTTTTTAAAAAGAATACTTTTATTAAGAAGCAGCCAAACAAATACATCTTGAAAATGACTTCTTTTCAGAAGAATTGTATGTTCTGACTTGGAATGTGGTAATTTTTTTAAATGGAAATTTATATTCAAGTCATTCAAGTTTAAGGTATTTGGAAGAAACATGACTTTATTTTGTATCCTGATATATTGCTAAAAGAGGAGGAGGAGGAGGAGGAGGAGGAGGAGGATAATTATCCTCACAGCATTATGGTTTGGGCAGTTTTTGGTGGAATTTTTGGGTCTTATATGTAGAGGATCACAGATGAGGATACAGAGATAGAGGGAAAAAGAAGAAGATTTAGAAAAATAATTCAGGTTTGTTTTATATACTTATCAACTCTCCAAAGAATTTAATCACTTATCCAACAGAAGGCACTAATAAAAAATAAAAATTGTGAAAGTAGGAGCATGTTTACATGTACTTCTGGTTGAAATAAGTAAAGTTACACAGTTTTCTGGTCCCACAAAAAAAAAAAACAAAAACCTAATTTTCTTTTTAGAAAAACCTAATTTTAAATTATCTTTACTGCTTTGAAAATGCTTCATGTAGGGTCCCATATGATTCCAAGGTCTTAAACACTACTTCACAAAAGAAATGCAGACGGAGTCATTGGTTTGAGCAGACTCATACAGCTAGTAAGACCGGGACATGAACTGTGGTTCCTAAATTCCGTCTCTTCGATTCCTATTATACAACCTTACCTTGGTGTCTTATACGCCACGTTTTGGCAAAAAGTGTTTTCCCAGGCTTTATTTACTGCATTACAACCTAAGGAAGCTTATAGCAAATCTCTCAGATATCAGCATGGTAAAAATTCAAACTCTTCCATGAATATTCATTAACTGGAAAGAACTACCAAAACATGCTGGGCTGTGTTATGCTCTGAAGTGTAAAGAGGAGAGAGAATTCATATATATATATATATATATATATATATATATATATATATATATGAAACCAGAACTGCGGAAAATATTGTAAATAACTGGGAACCTCAGGCTGTGCCACCTTCCAAGTTCATCTGCATATAACCTCATAGTCCCAGAGCAACCATATTAGCATAAAATGAAGCAGTCTAAACTATGGGAAAAGATTCTGGCATTGGTGGGTTGGTTATAACTCTATGGAAAATGCAATTGCCCTGGAGAAAACTTTTGATATGGAAAATAGCTCAGATTTATCCCAGTTCCTCTCACAATTAGCTCTTTTACTAAATGGGCCTATTAATCTCAGTATTTCCAGGATAATTGTTTGTGGCTCAGTGATAAATAGCAAAGCACCATCTGCACCTAGAATCTCTTTTCCTCTCTCCTGCTATTGTATCTTGATTCTAATGCCTACTCTTACATTATGTGTTTATTGGCCAAGAGCTAGGCACACCTGACTTAGTTTGGGTGAGTTTACAATGCCCGGCACACATCCATAACATTATACAGCAAATACTACCTCCTAGGATAGCTACCTTGTACTGGGGATGTACACAGAGCTGGTAGTTGGATGGTTTGAGTAGCAGAATACTAAAACGCAACTGGTCATGATGGCTCCTGCCAGTCATCTCGGGACACTGGGAGGCAAAGGCAAAGGGAACATGAGTTGGAGCCCCGCCCGAGCAACCTAAGGATGCAGCAAGACCGTGTCCCACAGTGAAGACGAAATGGGCCAATAGGTACATGTGTGGCGAGTGCCCCTGAGTTCAATCTGCAGTACCAAGTCAAGCAAAACAAAACAAAAGTAAATTTAATCTTACCAGCAGATTACTTATTTTTTTTGGGGGGGGGGACCATGGTTTGAACTCACGACCTTGCACTTGCCCAGCAGGCACTTGTGCCCCGGAGCTATCTCCCCAGCCCTTTTTCTATACTTTTTTTTTTTTTTTGGGGGGGGGTAAGTCTGATGCTCTACCGACTGAGCTATCCGGGCTCCTACCAGCAGATTACTTAAAACAGTCAAATTTTAAAATACATTCAATTGATTATAAAATGCGACTTGAGGGAAAATTCATGTAACTAAGCAAATGTATTTATTTGCCATTTATGAACAAATGAAACATTTAAGAATCTCGTAACTCCACCTAAATAACCAGAGTACGACACATGCACAATGAGTTTTCCTGATGCCCAGCTTCCCTTTGGCTGAGTATCACGGTGTCCTGAACATAATCCATAACCTTCTTTGGAATAATGACTTTCAAACGGCATGGAAGAAATGTAGTGTGTCATAAATAGAATATAAACTTGGGGAAGTCCATTACAGGATATGCACAGACTGAGTTACTCAAGTTGTTTGAAAGTCGGATTATCTTTGTCCTCCTGCTTAAAAGTTAATGTTTTGCGTGATCTATAGAACAGGTACACTTTGGGGACATGACTAAAGGAAATAAATCAGATAAGAACGCCAAACAACACATGATTTCTCTTATAGGAGAGAACCAAAGTTTAAATAACTGAAAGAGACAAGTGAAGGAACGTGATAAGAAACAGGGGCTACACCTTGTGGTGATGTTAAGGGGACTTGAGGATGGGGAGTGCGACGTGCAGGGACAGAGGACCTGGAAGGCAGAGCTGCAGCTTTCCAGGGCCTGGGGCAGGTGAGTATGGGCGAGGCACTCTCAGCCCTCGGAGGAGGCAGGGCAGCTGAGCGTGTGCGTTCCCTGAGAACTTAGCTTGGCCAAAAGCACCGGCATAGAGAACAGAATTCAGGAAGTTGTGCTTGCGAAATAGCAAGATTGTGAAATAAGTAAGACACAAAGGACAAAGCTTTAGATTACCACAGCATAACTACAGATTTAAAAACATTTCCTTTCAATAATAAGTAGAAGTCATTTTAGATAAATCAGAACTGGAAAGACTTGATCAATATAATAAAGTAAATTTCACAGATAATTCTGGACCATTCCAGTCAACGACAGCAGATAGTAATTTTTTCTCAAGATACATGGAATATGCACAAGGTAGGATCACATTTTATACCACCAGAAAGATCTTACCTAATTTTATTTATTTATTTATTTTTATTTTTAATTTTTAAAATTTTTTTGTGGGACTTGGGTTTGAACTCACGACCTTGCACTTGCCAGGCAGGCACTCGTGCCACGGAGCTATCTCCCCAGCCCCTTAATTTAAAAGATTAAAACTGCAAGTATTTTCTCTAATAAAAACAGATCAAACTAGAAAACAATAACAGAAGGAAAATTGAAAAACTTTCAAATCTGTGGTAATTAACACTCTTCTTAGACAATGAATGAGGAGAAATTACAAAGCAAATTAGGTAGCACACAAACCAAAACAGAAATGCAGCAGACCCAACTTCATGGGGTGCCGTGAGGACAGTGCTCAGGGTGGCACAATAACCCTAACGCCCAAATTAGAAAGAGAAAGCAACAGTGAGGAACCAGGAAATGTGAGTAAATTAAATAACACAGGCACAAGGAGGACACAATAGGAAGCAAGAGAGGTAAATAACACCGTGAATAATAATATGGAAATACCATAACATTTTTTGAAAAATTTGCTTGGGGATTTTGTTTTGTGGTGGTCGATTTTGTGGGTTGTTCCTGTAGCTTTGCAATGCTGCGGACTGAAACCTAGGCCTGCTCATTGAGCTGTATCCCAAGTTTTATTTATTTATTTATTTATTTATTTATTTATTTATTTATTTATTTTGAGACAGGGTCTTACTGTGTCAATAAGAGGCCCAGCAGGGCTTCAAGCCTACAGTACTCTCTGTCTTCCCAAGGGCTGGGTTTACCGGCATTCATCACACTCCTTTATCTTTCTTTCTTTCTTTTTTAAAAATTTTATTTATTTTATTTTATTCCTTGTTTCAGAACTTTTGTTTGTGTATTTATTTTTATGGCCGGTTCAGCATGCCCTGAGGGCAGGGCTGGCGCAGCATGTGGTGCTGGGGTTCAAACCACTTCAGCCGCCCAAGCTTTCCTAAGCAGGCGCTTTAGACCACTGAACCATTCTGCTGGGCCCCTCTTTTTTCTTTCTTTCTTTCTTTCTTTCTTTCTTTCTTTCTTTCTTTCTTTCTCTCTCTCTCTCTCTCTCTCTCTCTCTCTCTCTCTGTCTCTCTCTCTTTCTTTCTTTTTTCAGAACCTGGGATCCAACTCAGGAGTTTATAATTGCCAGACAGGCACTTGTGCCCATGAGCTATCTCCCAGCACCATTTCTAATTTTTTTAAATATTACCAAAATTGATAATAGCTGAGATGGACTGAAAAAAAGAGAGAGAGAGAGCAAATTAAACCACTTTAATCATAATCTAAAGTGGAGACATCACTGTTGTCCAAAACAAATGAAAAGCATTGCAAGAAGTTACTGTGAGAAATCGTCCCCTATCTAGTTAGCCTGAAAACACTGGAAACATTTCTAGAACTGTTTACGTTATTTTTCTTGATGAAAGAATAAAAATGTCAAGAGTTCCATATAAAAAACCCTCACTAGTATCAAATGATTTTGGAAAAAAGTCAAGAGTCATCTTGTTCGCTGCTATGTTCTACTCATCATTTGAAGAAAAATTCGGCACACACATATACCAAGAATAGAAGACAGTGTCAGCTTTCTGCATATCTCAAGCCAGCATTTTTCTGAGAAAATCAGCTATGAGTGTTCATACCTTATGATTCCACAAGCAAACATCTTCCACAAAATGCTAGCAAGTTAAGTGCACTGCCGTAATGAAAGGTTCACACGTGCAGTCCCAGTGGAATTTATCCTAGGAATATCCAAGTTGTTTAGGGATTTTCACTTCATGCATCACATTAATAGACTAGAGTATGAGAGGAAAGTAAGGGCATCTTAACTGATATGGAAAAGAAGTTGATGAAAAATGACTGTGTCAACACTGAACTTCTTTATCATAAAAAGCATCAGACACTGAAGAATAGTAGGGAACTCCTTCAGCATGACAAAGGGTACTTAGGAAAAGTCTGAGCTACATCATACCAGTAGCAAAAGATGAGGGGTTTCCACAAGATCAGGGAGAGGGCTAAGTTGCTACTCCCTCCATTTTCTTTACCAGTAATTATTATGGTTAGTAAAAACACAGAGGAAAAAGGCATAAAATACATTAAATGTAGACAAATAATTAAAATAATCTCTGATCACACATGATATGATCCTACATTTGTACAAAATTTCAAGGAATCTATAGGAAAGGCATTAAAAAGAATAAATAAATTTAGCATTTATACAACTTATAGAAGATCAATATACAAAAGAAAACCTGCAGAAAAAAATTATGTAAATTGTATATATAATAAATGGTTTATATAGCAACTGCACCCATGTAGAACATCTGTATATAGAGCTCAGGGATAAGAACCTTGCTGAGGTTCTGAGAGAGAGAGAGAGAGAGAGAGAGAGAGAGAGACTTGCTCATCTTAGAATTTAAAATTGGACAATAAGATTCCAAGACACATTTCTTACAACATTGGAGGATTTTTGAGAGCCAATTAATAGCACTTACATACAACTGAAGTGGGACTGATACTAAGTGAAGAAAAAGCATACTTTCCCAAATTTAATAAAGAATATGAACTCACTACTCCAAAACAGTAAAGAATTTTAATCAAGATAAAAAGAAAATCAAGATAAAAAGAAAATCAAATTATATCCATCATAGTAAAATTGCTAGAGATCAGAGATACACAGCAAAATTCTGAAAAGAAGTTAGTTTCAAATCATCATCGTATTTATAAAATTAAAAATGAGAGTTTTAGGAGAAGTTATGTCAGCTACAAAATAACTTAATATGGAAAAAGTAAGCCAGAAAATATCAACCTGTAGTTCAACTGGGACAAACTAACACTAAGAAATGGTGGCACAGTAAAGTCTTTTAACACAAAAAAAAACTGAGAAAATTATTAGTCAATAGTTGACTTCCACTAAAATAAATTTTAAAGGAAGTTGAACATAGATGAAAAATTATACGAGATGGAAAATATTTAGAATGGAATGACGTAAAAAGGTGAAGGGTGGTAAATATGCAAATAACTTGAAGATGATTTCTTACTACTTTGAAAATAAGTATTCACAGGAAATGTTAACCGTGTGTTCTGAGACTCTCTTCACATGTGGAAATGTCACAGCAATCGTGATGCAGAACACGTGGGATGGGAAATGGAAGGAAAGCCTTGCCGGGCTCTACTCTACATGGGAAGCTGAACATTATTTATTTATTTATTTATTTATTTATTTATTTATTTATTTATTTCAGGGGCTGGGGAGATAGCTTTGTGCTACCAATGCCTGCCTGGCAAGTGCAAGGTCTTGAGTTTGAACCCCGGTCTCATATATATATATATATATATATATATATATATATATATATATTTATTTATTTATTTCAGTTATTTTTTATTTTTTAATATATGCTTAATCTCACTACACAGGTCAAACCTGTAGCAATCCTCTTCTTTTTCAGCCTCCCAAATGCTGGGGCACACCAGCCATCATGTCCAGAGCCTGAGTAATATTTTTTAAAGTTATATTATGAGATATTAACAGTATCAAATGTAAAGCAAAGGACAATAATAGGAAACGCAAAATTTATTATTTAAGGCAATAGAATAAAAATTAAATAGTAGAAACAATGTTTTTAAAAGATAATGTTGGGGCCCGGCAGGATGGCTTAGTGGTCTAAAGCGCCTGCTTAGGAAAGCTTGGACGGCTGCAGGGACCACGGTTCCATCCCGGCACCACATGCTGCGCCAGCCCTGCCCTCAGGGCGGGCTGAGACAGCCATGAAAATAAAAAAAAATAAACAAACAAAAGTTCTGAAACAAGAAAAAAATAAAATAAAAAGTTCTTAAAAAATAAAAATAAAAGACAATGTAATGGAGAAAGAGGAGAAATGAAACAGAAGATCAACAGTGTGATTATGTTTTAAAACACAATGGTATCAATAATTGTACCAAATATAAGTGACACAGTGGAGCAATTAAAAAGCAGAGAAGGCCATACAATAAACATTCAGTGTGTTATCTCAGTAAGAAATGTGTTTTATTTTATTATTTTTTTAACAGTAGCCACTGTTCAAGGTTTCTTTGGTATTGTAGTTGGTGTGACGCTGCGTTTCACTGTTCACAGGTAGATCTTTTTACACTATATGGCAATGTACACTATATATATATATATATATATATATAATACAGAAAATAAAATCCTTTAAAAGTTATGCATACGACATGAAGTATTGGATTTGTACGCTGGATCCCAGGCTGTGACCAACTGGGGAAAGGTCGGACAAGGCTTGGTGGGTGAAGCTGTTTGAAGAGTGACTGAGGCCTGTGCAGCGAGGTGTGTCAGGGATGCTGGGCTACTTCACACTAACCAGGACTACAAGCGCAGCGCCATCCGGCATCAGGACAGAGCTGTGGGGTTTTGTGAACTGCTTATGTTTCTAACTTTCGGAAAGTGATATTTTCCTCAGGTCACCTTAATAGTACACATCAGAGAAAAGGGACAACTGGCCCAACTCCAGCTAAACCCTCCTGTAGCCTAGAAAGTGACATGGTGACACTGGAAGACTTTAAAACTGCAGCTCCTTCTGGATCGACCACAGGGTATCCGCACTCTTCTTCAAGCGTGCCTCTTCCTCAGAAGTCAGAGTCACCTTCACAACATCAAGATCCCATTCTGTCCCAGGACACGAGGGACGCTAAGGAAGACGTCATCCGTGATTCCACAGAGCCCCCTTAATCATGGTAGCAATTGGACGCACCCTCCTAGGATTCGTCATTATACTTCCTACCAAATCTGCCACCGGCAGTCCAGTGGCCCAGGACGTGTGGCCTTTTAGTTCGATCACGCTATGAGCCCTGTCCACCACCTGTCTGTGAGCCTCTTTCCAACACTCCTTGTCCCCATCGGGACTGATCATCTGAGCCACCTAGGTCAAGATGTCCACTGGGCTGGACACAACAAGCAGCTTGCAGTTGGGACTGTGCTTTACACCATGAGGAATGAGGAACTTGAAGATGGTCACATTACGCTGCACCAAATTAAGACGGCTCTCTCCCTCTTGCTGACGTGCTCCAGTGGTGATTATGACCAGCTTGGACTGAGTGGTTACATTATAGTCTCTGCCAGAGACAGTTTTTGGTGTCCTAAGGAAAAGGCCGCGATGTTGGAGATCCATCATCTCTCCCTTCAATTCGTCTTCCGTGACATCAACAAGAGCAAGTTCACCTGCCAAGTCCTTCATTAAGATACTGATGGCGCAGGTCATGCCCACAGCACCGACCCCAACAACCATGATCTTATTCTGGGACACCTCTCCTCCTTGAGGAGATTCACAGTCAGCTGATCCTTGACACTGGCCATCTTGGACTTAGAACCAGAAGGAACCGAGAATGCACGTGGGGCGGGCGTCGGGGTGCGTACTTGTCGTTCCGGACTCGGCGGCAAGCTCCGATACCAGATATGTGTTTTAGCTATAAAAGACGACCTATGTGAAACTCAGATGATGATATAGTATCATGAAGAAAACTGTAAATTCCCACACAGGAGTGGCATCAGAAGGCTGCACACACTCTGGGTACATGGGCTCCGGTGCACCCAGCTCCCTGGCAATGCCAGGGCTGAAGTCGTCAGAAGAGGACAGAAGATGACGAGCACCAGGCTTTGAAAGTCCCTGGGCATTCAAGCTTCTTCCAGAGACGTTAGCACCCACAGGAAATGAGAACATGAGCTGCAGAAAGGATCTGTTTTCCTTTCAACTGATCCTTAGTTTGAATTTGTTGCAATCCTAACTCCCAAGGCAGTGGGGCTGATAATCTCTTGTAAATATATACTCATCAACAAAAAAACCAACAGTTGTAGAAGGGCTTCAGTTCGTCTGAAAAAAAAGAAGAAAAATAAGGAAACATGGCCAGGGAGACAGCTCAGTGGCACAGGCACCTTTCTGGCAAGCACAAAGACCTGAGTTGGCTTCCTTTTTGTGCCAAGCCAATGCTGCAGCCACCAGGGCTTGTCCTGGAGTTCTTTCCAGGCTCTTTCTCAGGTTTCTGGCTGCTCAAGATGCCAGGTTGCAGGGGAGTGCCATGGAGCCTGATAAGGAATACTGAAACAGGGACAACATGGGCATCCATAAACTATGACCATTCACATAAAAGATGATGATAACAACAATTTAGCATATATGAGCTTTGATTTCGATAAATTCTGCCGAATTTACTTAGTGAATAGAGACTGCTAGCTGTCTATTGTAGAAACTCTGGCTTTGTTGACCAGATGGGGAAAAAGCCTTTTGTGGGTGGATTAACTGAGTGCCACGAAGGTTTGGTGGTAGTTACAGGACTAGAAACCTTGTGGGAAAATCACTATAGTGTACGGTATGCTGCATTATGCTGTAAAACAAGCCCCAATAAAATCAATTTTTTAAAAAAATTTGTGTCAAAAATATGTCATGATGTTTTCTCAGATGATGTTACTTTTCCAGATGACAATTATGGGATGTGATTCACAAATATGGAATGTTTATTTTATTTTGTTTTTGTGGAAACAGGGATCGAACTCAGGACCTTGCACTTGTTAGGTAGGCACTCGTGTCTCTGAGCTATCTCCTAGGCCCCTGGAATGTGGAAATCAAGAAGTTTATTGCCCTAAATGACACACCGCCCCCAGTCCTCCTCAGAACACTGCCCTTCGATTTGCGTGCGTCGCGGGTCATTCTTGCCAGTTTTTGCAGCACTTCCTGAGAGCTTGTTTCCTGTAATTCTGTAGTTGCTTGGTCAGGCTGTCCACAGTCCTATCTGAAGTCAGCGCGTTTCCTTCTTACAGTCACTGTGCCTTTAGGGAGCAGCTGGCAGTTCCCAGGTGAGGACACGCTGAGGACGCACAGCCAGCCTCTCTGGGCAGTGACACTCCACTGCGGCATTCACTGCCTACCTCGGATCGCTACCAAAAAGGTCGTCTTGCCGGATACTGGTATCTAGATTTTATAAGGAATCAGAATATATTCCTCAAGACTAACGCATAAGTTTATAAAGGTGAGTGCGATATACATAGAGTGAAGTGAAAACAAGAAGCAAGACTCGCTCATGTCAGGGTTCCTGGAAGCGGATCACATTTCCAAAAGTAGCGCAGAAAAAGGAGGTAAAACAGGTGGCAAGAAGAGGGCAGCCGGGGACAGGGAGAGAGAGTGGAAGAGGGAGAGAGGACGGCGCTGCGAGGGAAACGACTGGAAGAAAGGCAGCCTTCTACGAAAACATGTTTGATATTGTATGTGATAAATAGAGGGCTCTTGGTTTTTTGGGGTTTTTTTTTACATCCTTTGTCAATTTCTGAGAAAATGGCATCATGCGCATCAAGGAAAGAAATGGAGTGTCTCGAAGTGCACACCCTGGGAAGGTGAGAACAACGAAGCTTTTGGAATTATTATTGTTGTTATTGCTGCTATCATTATTAATATTATTATTATTATTATTATTATTACTATTATTATTATTGGCAGGTTTTGTTTTAAATGCTGAGGATGGGGCCTGCTGAGGTGCCTTCTTTTTTATTTTTTTTCTTGTTTCAGAACTTTTGCTTGTTTATTTATTTATTTTTATGGCCGGCTCAGCCTGCCCTGAGGGCAGGGCTGGCGCAGCATGTAGTGCCAGGATGGAACCGTGGTCCCTGCAGCCGCCCAAGCTTTCCTAAGCAGGCGCTTTAGACCACTGAACCATCCTGCCGGGCCCCTGAGCTGCCTTCTTAGCTCCCAATGCTTGCTTTTTCTTGGCTTGTTTCCTTTCCATTTGCTGTTGTTTTTGTTTGCCTGTTAACTCATGGGGAATAACACTGTCTGCCGTGGTTTCTGACACATTCTGTGCTCATGCGTGGGGCTTTCCAGAGGTGGCCAGAGTCTGGTGCATGCGTTCACCAGCGCATCCACCGGGGGAGCTCAGGGTCGAGGGTGTCCTCGGTGGCTCCTCTCTGGATGCGCAGCTCAGAGGTGGTGTCCCGCCCGCTGCCGCTTCGCCTGAGAGCTTTCTTTGCCAAGCTCCCAACGCCACGATTCCTGCTCTGGAGCCAGCTGAGCCTGCAAGGACTGAGCCTTGGGGAAGCAGCAGCCGAAATAAATTTCCTCTGCTCTGTGCTGTGGGTGTTGAAAGATCTGTGCCGTCAAGGACGGAATGACTAAGACAGTGTTGGAAAGGGTCCTTTACTTTCTCTACTAAATTCTCTGTGCTTTCGTTGCAAATTTGGAAGAATGTCTCTGTTTTTAATAGTGAATGTAAAGAGTATCAAACTAAAGGAAAAGCTTAAGTCTCTGTCTTCATCTTTCTTGTCCTCAAACACAACTTTAACATGAAATTTTCCTCCTTGCCTATCTAGGATATTTTGGGCAGGCTGTCTATTTATCTTAGCTACTATTAATGTTTTGAAAGTTTTGAGCCAAAAATATTTTCTTTTAGCATGCTTAAAACTACTAGTATAATTATTGGTCATGTCAAATGCCCACTGTCTCTTAATTTCATGAGAAACTCCTTATGGTTTGGTCTTCACTATCGGCAACATATGCCAAAGAATTTAGAAAACACGAAAGGGTAAAGAAATATTTCAAAATAAATTCTAGAGCTAAGTGTTGTTACCTCCATCATGGTGATTACTGAGATTACTGCAGACCCATTCACCGGTTCACAGCTACTCACTATTTGTTATTTTATGTCCATAACTGTGGCCTGCATTTTGGGGGCATTTGTTCCTTGTCATCAATATTTTACCACTTGAAAACATGATAGGTATTTCCATTTAAACACAGATGTGGTCATATCATTACTATGCTCAAATCATGCAAATAAAGTACTCAAGACATCCAACTTTGGCGCAATCATGGTATCCCACACTTCAATTCGCCTTGAATCTGGCTCAGATCCACCAACGTCAAGTTTTCTTAATTGCAGAAATAAATAAAACCTCAGCCTACAGGTGCTGCCTACGCGATGGGAACTATGCCAAGCGTCTTGGAAATGACCCCAAGCATAACCTTCAGAGTGGCCGTAGCTCAGGCATCACCACTGTGCGCACGGCCACATTCCCAGTACTGGGAGGTGGTCCCGTCCCCGGAGCGTGAGACCCAGCACTCTCGCAGCAATAGCCTGATCACCCACCCGCCCCTTCCTGCGGGTTCCTGCCCACAGCAATTCTTGTATCCTCCATTTCCCCCTATTTATGTGACATTCGTTAGGTTCAAGGTCCAATTAAAATACCCCTTCCCGCTTGATGCCCCGAGTGGACACTCGACTCTTGCTCTAAGTGCTCCTGTCTCTCCACGCGTCTTACGCAGCAGCCCCGGTGCTCTTTCTGAGCTGTCACTAAGCATATGTAGGCTTGCTGTCATAGTGCCAAGCGTATTTACTTTCTTATTAACGTCTGCCTTCTAAGTACAACCATTAAATATCCCCAAAAGGATTCTCTTAAGAATTTGAATAAGAAATGCGAAAGAAAAAAGGGCCCAAACATTCCAATGATATTTTCTAAGTTTCTTTTCCAAGAAAAAAATAAATTCAAAGACTCATATAGTGGAATGTCAGAATTTAAAGAGAAGAGCAGGAGGGAATTATTCTACTCTACTTGTAATAGCCTTAGCCAGAATCCCAGGGAGGCAGCACAGGCAATTTGCAAGTAAGATCACTAATAAACCCCAACCGCATTCTGTAATCACTTTGCCGGAGCTGATAAGCTAGGGCTCATGTGGGAGCAGAGGCTGCCTCCTGGCAGGTAGCAGGCGGCACCCCAGAATCCGTTCTGCCCTCCCCTTAAGTCTCCCTGCCTAAATAAGCTGACATTAGGAAAGCCATTTGGTTGTGCAGCGAAGGAGCAAACAGGAGCACAAGGCGAGAGGCCATGGCAGCAGGGGCAGGGCGGGCACCCGCGTCTGGGGAGTCGGATCTCTGCGCTGGGTAGGTACCATTTTTTAAAAATCATTTTCCGTTAAACAGGGTAGAGCCATAATGATCTGCACAGTATTTAAAATATGTTGCACTGTTTCATCAGTTCCTTTCGCTACTGCAAAAATGTACGTGAGAAAATCAGTTTATGAAAAGGAAAAATATTTCTGACTCAGCGGCAGAGGTTTAGGTCCGTGGTTGGTGGTCTCTGGTCTTTTGGGCCTGAAGCAAGGCAGCAGCGGTGGGAGAGGAGTGTGGCGGAGGAGAGGGCCGGCTCTTCACAGCCGGAAGCGAAGCGCGGAAGGGCGGAGAGCTCTGAGGCCCCTCCCAGGTCTCCCGGCAGCCTTTCTTCCCGTGCGCCCCACGTCCTAAGGCTCTCTCTCCTCTCTGGAGCACCAGGGAATGTAAACCAATTTCCAGCATGTTGGGCGCTTGGCGGCCGCTCAGATCCCAAGGAGTCCTGGAGCCACCTCCTACCACACCAAGGGATGCCAGGATCAGTTACACAGGATGAGATGGAGAGAAGTAACTGGTGCTGTGTGCTGGTTGGAATCCCAGTGGTAGGAAGAACAAGGAGAAATCTTCACGAATCGCATTCTTGTTAAATTCCAGTTAATCTTTCGTGGCCCTGCTTCATTCGGACCAAGATCTCAAAATGTCATGGGCTAAACAGTCTACAAACAGTGAAAATTCGTTTCCTCCAGCTCTGGGTGCCTGGGGAGCATGGGGTCGAAGCCCCTGGTGTGTTTGTCGTCTCAAGGGACCAGATCTCTTGTGCACTGACCGTGTCTTCTCACTGCACCCAACGTCGAGAATTGAGGAGCAGCTGTGGGTGTCTGCCAGGAGGGTCCGGTTCCGTTTGTGAGGGTTCCACCCTTATGGCCACCCTCCTCCCAAAGTTTTGCCAGGGAGTGCAATCCCCTTGGGATTAAAACAAAACATGCGAATGTGAGTCTGTATACAGAGCATGCTAAAAAGCAGTGGTAGTGGACAAAAATATGTAAAACTCTGTGTCGACATTTGTCTGCAGACTGATATTTTGCCAGAATGTTGTGTGTAGCGTCAGTGTCAAGAGCCAAGTCTCTGAGGGAAATTCAGAAATGAAGCCTTGCCTGGGCTACGTGTGCGCTTTGACAAAGGACCTTGAATACTTTAAGGATTCCTCCACAGCACCCATTTCTGGTTGCCTATGAGTTTTTCAAACTTACTGAATTCAATTACTATCCCCTTACATGTTTTACCTTTATGAAGCTCCTATAACAAAGCCGCATGAACCTTGGAGCACATCTTGTCTTAGGATAGTGTAGAAGAACACAGTATTCTTCAAAACAAGGGTTTTTTTTCCTAGTGGTAAAATTTTATTTATTTATTTTTTTTTTTTTTACAGAACGAGGGATTGAACTCAGTTCCTTCTGCTTGCCAGGCAAGCACTTATTCTACTGAGCTATCTCCCCAGATCCAGTAAAATTTTAAAGTATAGTTTATATTAAATTATTTTGTAAGCTGAATCTTGATTTAATTCTTCCCTTTCTGGTTGTTTCATCAGACAATAAAACAAACACAGGGCCGGGGAGATAGCTCAGTAGAATAAGCACTAGCCCAGCAAGCACCAGGTCCTGAGTTCAATCCCAAGTACCACAACAATAAAATCAATCAATCAATCAATCAATCAATCAATCAATCACAAAATCCTCTGTTTGTATGGTCAAATAAAATGTCTAAATGTCCGTTACCCCACAAAAAGGCACTGTGAAGGAACTACTAATGGGTTTCAAATGTCACCCTTCCACACACAGAAATCCTGCAGGTCCCCTGTCAGAGGCTTACAATCAGGATAAATCTTTAGCTCCGTCATTCTTACCTGTATAATCAGAGCCTGCCGAGGACAGAACGTTGGTCAGTAGCTACTGTGGGAGGCTCTGTCCCTGCCGAAGGGAGTGACTCCTACAGGAGAAAGGTCAGAGAGTGAGTGTGGCAAATCTCTTTTATGAAGCTCGGGCAATTTTTTTGGTGCGTTTGACACTAAGGACCTGAAAGCATAATCAATGGTGTGCAACTGTTACCTAAAGGAAACCTTCAAAAAATTGTCTCTATTAATATAATATCTATACTTGTCAGGGAGAAAATTTCTAATAACATAAACCAGTTCCTAAAAAAAAAAAAAAAAAAAAAAAGATGTGATTCTCTTTGGTGCAGTGCAAGTTTGCCAGTATTAGTCATTGGGATTTAGTAAAGGCCTAATCAACGCGGCCATTTTAAAATATTGGATATCGCTATATGTCTGGGATAAACCACCTTCATGATGATGTTTCATATTACAGTGCTGTGAAGCTCCTTTGGGGGCTTAATTGGATATGTTTTAAAGTATATGTTCATAAATAGACTGGCTATGGATAAATAGTCCTGTTCCTCATTAAGTGTATGTTAGTTGTGTGATAGAGAGCAGTTTTCTTTCTTCTGATAGTAAAAAAAAAAAAAAAAAAAAAATTGTAAATTTGAATAGTTTACTGCTCAAAAGTATCAGGTCCCAATAGCATCTGGAAATCAAGGGCCAGTTAGAGGAGACAGGTCAGCCTGAAGGGATGAGGACTGCCTGTCGGAGCAGTGGAGCCCAGTGCTGGGGGCGTCTGCAGATGACCGGCCTGCAGGTGACCTGAGGACCCGTCCCAGATGCCAGTGGAGGCAACCAATAGGGCCGTAGCCCCGACGTAATTGAAAAGCAAGGGAAGGCTCCACTCACCCCTGTGTGCCCCCGGGGCCTGCACCCGCACCCTCGAATGTCCACCTCCGGTCTTGAGGCTTCTGCGCAGACGCTGTGCATGTCCTAGTGGGTGCTCTCCGGGCTTTGCTATGGAAGCCAGCCCTCCGGACCTCGACTCAACTCCCTGCAGCCCCACTGTGCAGAGGAACCTTGACCTTTTTCTACCCTTGGCTGCGTGGTTGGTCACTGTAAGTCTACTTAGTCAATCATCTATTTTATATATTTTAAAAATGTGTTTCTCTAGTGAACACTAGCTGATGCATAATGCAACGTTTATTAATTTCTCACCTGGGTATTGGTAAATTCTGTCTCGCTGTGTTTTCTAATATATTTTAGTCATTTATATTTTTTAGTAAGCTATGTTTTCCATTGAGATTTTCAAATAAGCAGAGCTACAGTGTCCAATTATAATTTAATGCTTATAGTTCAAAATTCTTATTAGCAAATTAAGTTACTTTATATCTTCATGTTTTGATTGAACTTTCTAAATTTCTGTTTATATTTCAACATTTAAGGAATTGTTTCTAGCACTGTTTCTTTTTATAACTTCTAATTAATTAATATTGATTGTTTTAACTTTACCATTACCCTTCCTTCAGGTTTGCTTGTACTCTTTTATTTATTTCTAAAATTGAATGCACGTCTTTTTAATGTTTTTATGTTCTCAATCTTTAGTCTGTCTTGAATATATTACAAATGTCATTGTCGTCTTATTTGCTCATAAATAGTTGATATCTTAAGTGCAATTTTTCTCTTTGACCAAGAGTTACTCAAGATGCTTTTGAAAACCTATACTGTTTTGCATACAATTAAGTAATTGATTTTGAATTAACTCATAGTGATATAATTGTTTCTTTTGTATACATAAACACAGAATTTTGAATTTTGTAAATTATATATCCATATACTTTACATAATTATATGTATAATCATTGAGATAATCACTTTTGAATTAAACCTTGTTTTAAAGATACAAAGGGTTAGATAGCTAGCAACTTTTAAGCCTAACTTTAAAATTTTTCAATTTCAGAGGGACTTTAGCTGATTTGCAATTGTAAAGGATGAATTATTTTTCCTGAAATTTGCATAACATTTCATGTTTTTATTGTTATTTTGCTCACAATTCTTTTTTTAAATTCACTATGCATGTTCCCTTTATATTTACCCTGATATTTGGTATTTATATCCTAACTCATGTAAGACACTCTTAATTAGAAGCTTTTTCACAAATTACTTTGAACAGACTTTCCTGTTATTTCTGTAAGACAAAAATTGGATATTTGTTGTAGGTAATGTAGAATATGTGATATACATTTATTTTTCTCAAAATTTCCTATTTGTTTTATCAACTCTATTGTCTTGAAAATTTTGGATTTAAAAAAAAATACCTTATCAATTTTTGTTGTTGTTTTTGGGTTTTTTTTTTGCAGGACCGGGGTTCAAACTCAGAATCTTGCACTTGCCAGGCAGGTACTTGTGCCACAGAGCTATCTCCCCAGCCCCTTTGATGTATTATATTTGTGTTAATAATCATTTATGTATATATATACACACTTTACATACACCTATAGATACAAATCCATGTTGTATCCATATGAATGCATGTGTTTCTCTAAAACATAGTTACAAAGTATTTATGTTTTAATTTTTTAATCATAAATGAGTGTTTCATAACATAAATATGGTTCAATAGAAATGAACAGATATGCAGCAGATATTTATTATTATTATTATTATTATTATTATTATTATTATTATTATTATTAATTTTTTTTTTTGCAGAACCGGGGATTGAACTCAGGCCCTTGCACTTGCCAGGCAAATGCTTATTCTGCTGAGCTATCTCCCCAGCCCACAGGTATATATTTTAAATTTCATTATATGATATCATTACAAATGGGACATGCCAAGTATAATGTTAGTATGTTTTATGCAGGTGTTTGTATAGAAAATTTCAATATCTCAGAGAATTTCTCATGTACACACATGTAGTTAAGTATTTGAATTGCTATAAAATATATTTAATTAATGAGATGAACATAACATGCTTACTACTAGTATGTAAAAAGTATTAAAATTTTGAAACATATTCTAAGATAACTATCATTGGCACATTCCTCCTGTATCCATAGTAAGTCATTCTTGTTTGGTTTTTTTTCCCGACAGGACCGGGGTTTAAACTGATGACTTTGTACTTTCCAAGCAGGCACTTGTGCCACGGAGCTATCTCCTCAGCCTCAGTAAGACATTCTTGACAGAGCAGAGTAAACCAGCTCCAGAGTGTGTGTGCTTGAGGTTCTGCAGGGCTGCCAGTTGGACTGTGGCTGTATCTTTGCCTGTGCACACGTCCATGGGCTTTGTGTAAGAATAGCCTCAGACTAACGATTGGGAAGTTCATGTTCTCGGCAGGGAAACGTGCTTCATGGTTTTGATGAAGTAGACACGCCTGTGTTTCCAGCTTGAGCTCCAGAAGGCCCCACAGCCATTGTCCAGGAAAGCGCCAAGTTCACTAACAACTCTGGCGCAAAAGGAAAACCAGTATGCGCATTTCAAATGGCACAAATGAGTGTAGCCTCTTGTACTTGTCATCGATGGGTCTCGGAGTAGTGTCTCGTCTGTCTTGCTTCTTCTGTACGTGTTCCTTTTTTTGTTGTTGTTGTTTTAAAGAACCCATAATGAATAACTCTGAGTAGTTTATTCATGCTAATTGCTCTGCAGCACTGTGGTGCGTGTCCACAGCACAGTACTTTTGCCGTTGGCTTTGTGTTTGCATAGTTTCCAGTTTGAGACTGATAGACAACTGTGTTGTGCTTCTTCCTGTAAATACCTTTTGCTGAATATGTGGAAGATTTTCTGTTGAAATATATATTTGAGTAGACGGCCCAGCAGGATGGCTCAGTGGTCTAAAGCGCCTACTTAGGAAAGCTTAGGAGGCTGCAGAGACCGACGTTCGATCCCCGGCACCACATGCTACGCCAGCCCTGCCCTCAGAGCAGGCTGAGCCGGCCATAAAAATAAATAAATAAACAAACAAAAGTTCTGAAACAAGAAAAATAAATAAAATAAAAAATTCTTTAAAAAAAAGAAATATATCTTTGAGTAGAGATGTTAAGGAAGAAATTTCAAACTATTCTCTATAGTGGTTTCACCAATAAACTATTCAAGCAATTCTTCACATCTTTGGATATATATATATATATATATATATATATATATATATATTTTTTTTTTTTTTATTATTATTATTATTATTTTTTTTCACTTGTGTAACTTTAACTCTCTTTTGTTATCAAGATGTTTTGGCCTTACACCTAGTTAACTCAGCTCTTACTAGGAAAGTGAGCTTTGTTTAGCAAGTATTTGCTTGTATTTCCTTGATTTTAGCATATTCGTACATAACCCTCATCTCTAATGGTGGCTGGAAAAGATTACTACTTTAATCTAGCTGTCTTCCTTAGATACCAATATCATGGGGATTTTATTTTCTCCCCAGTTAAATATATTACTTTTTTGCATAATTGTCTTTATTCATTTATCTTCCTGTTCTTTATTATCAGTAATTTAAAAATTGGACTTGAATATGACCTTTACTTTTTCATAAATACACACTTCTCAGCATATACCCATAATTTAATGTAAATTTCCAAGTGGTAAGTATATAAATCCTAAATTTGCTGGAGTTCACTGCCTTTGTATTAGTCCAGATAGCCTAATGTCTTTATTTCAATGATATTAAAGTAGTACTGAAATTTCTTGTAAATGATTTTACTCTTTCTCTCATTTACTTTCCTATTTCTGAGATAATCTTGAATCCGCTGTGTGACTGTATGGTTAACTCTAATTTTCTCCTTGGCTGGCCTAAGAGCTACCAAGAGGGTTAGCATACTGTCATGGGCGTGTCTAGGAACTTCGTAGCATCTATATCCAAGTATCAAATCTTATCCATGGCCCCGCCCACCGGACATTGCGTCTTTGTTCTACTTCCGGGTCACCATGCGATGACAGCTTTTCTCCACCATGTTTTTTCTGCCCATGAGCATGGACTGAAGTTACTAAAACCTTGAGGCAAATAGACTTTTCTTCCTTTACATTATTGGTGTTAGGTGGAAAACTGAGACATGAATGATTTCTTCTGTAACTCTGATGTTTTTATTTTAATTAAGGGTAACATTTTCCAGTCACTGATTTTCTAATTGTAGATCAACTTTGGATCCCTGAAATAAAACTCATAGTTCATTATTTTTGTATTTAGTCGTGTTGTGGAATTCATGATTGAGCCAGATGGAAGACACATAGTACTGAGGAATTTGGGAAGACAAACAGCTTTATTTATGCTAGCAGACTGCTGGGAGTCTCCATTCCAAATCATCAGCTCCAGTCTGGGTTAAATAGGCAGTGATACAGCTTGTTAGAAGGAGGAGAAAGAGGCAGAGAGCAGCATATTCTTCAGCTGGCTATGTACTATCTTGTCAAATGTCGCTAGGCAGATTTTTTCCAAGCAAGTTAATTGGGCGCTACTATTGTATAACAAGGAGGTCAAGGCAAGGGTGAGCAGGGAGAATCAATCCCTGAATTTTGAAAACAAGTTCAATTGATATGGACAGTTCTTTGTTTCCTTAAAAATTTTTATAAAGAATTTTATAAGACTTAAATTATTTATCTATAATTTTTATAAGAATTATGGATGATTTCATTTGGGTTTAGAGAAATATTCTGGCAGAGTATTGATTTTAAAATTTATAACTAATAAGAAATTCATGTGGGCCTGGGGAGATAGCTCCATAGCACAAGTGCCTGCCTGGCACTGACAAAAAGAAATTAATACAAGTGTCATAGTATTAAAGATTTTTCTTGTACATATGAATTTAGAAATGTAGCTATTACCTAATAAATTACCTATTTATGTGACTATTTGAATTTACTAGCATACTATTGTATGCATTTCCTTTATCTTTTAAACTCTAGGAATTATGTGTCCCACGTCTGTAGCCGAACTAGCATTTCAAGAAATGGGGTGTGATAAGTGGGGCCCAAGGATGGCTGTAGAACAGCAGCTTCACCTGTGGGCTCTCTCTTTGTTGCTTTCTCCCTCACTTGGAATGTTAATGGTTGACCCCTGTGTGAAACTGATGATAGGAAAAGAATGGAAGTTAATAGAGACCGTGGTCACGTTCATGGCTAAGCACGTGGTCTTCCTTTACTTTAATGTAAATGCACGAGATCACGCTCACTGCCTGTAACAAAGCTGATTTTTTTCAGGGGTTCTTGGCTCACTGGATGCAGACCTTTCTCACTTACACTACACCACGGTCTTCCCAAGATTCTCATCTTGAGATGCTCATTTCATTTCAAGATCACCCTAAAAGTCTCGAATTCGACCACTAAGTTAGGCCTAGGAATCCTGGAACTTCTCTGGCTCCAACTCCTGGTGTGAGGCTCCAAGAGCACAGGATACCCTATCCAACCACCACAGCTAGCTCTAGATCCAAGCAACCATTAGAAGTAAAAAAAGCTAACATCACTACCATTTGTGATTGTGTAAGATACGGTATAAGAAATAATTAGATGTACCATTGACAAAACTTGTGAAAGGACTTATGATAACACATTTTATGTATCAAAGTGGATGTTTTCCAATGAATTTCACATTTAAATGGGTGAGGTCTGAGTAAGCAGATGGCCACTATGATGGAGATGACTCTCATCTGGTGAGCTGGAGGCCCGAATAGCACAGCAAAACTAGCCTCCGAGTTGGTAGGCAGAGCTCTCCGGCAGATTTTTTTTTTTAACTTCAACTCCTGGGCTCATGTCCAGGGAGGTGGAGAACAGATTGGACTTGTCAGCCTCAATGGTGGCATAAGCCAGTCACTTAGAGTAAATTTATCTTTTGCCTCACTCCGCCAAGCTAACCTATTTATTTGTGTCTCTGGAAAGCGTGAGTACAGAGCTCTGTACTAAAAATAATATGAAGTATTGCTGAGCCCAAAATTTCAGTTCTAAACAAATGGAACATATGCTGCATCCAGGGAACACAAGTTTCACTATCATTAACATGGGCATGCATTTGAAGGTAGATTTGATGACATGTAAACAAATTTCCAGCTGACATTTTTGTAAAAAAAAAATTGATTAACTCATTGCAAAATTTGAAAAGTCAAAAGATATGTAAAATCAACACTATGAAAGAACAGTGATGGAAGAGCTATATTGTTTGGTCTAAATATGTTTAGTAAAGATACAGTAATCAAAATATTATGGCACTAATGCTAAAACACTCTCATAGAGCAACAAAATAGGAATACATATATATATATATATATATATATATATATATATATACATATTAACATACTCTTTCACTTTTATTTGGTCTTGTTTCAATTACTGTAAAAGTGCAAAAAATTAAT
>PVJA010031631.1:0-20000 GCA_004027025.1 Myocastor coypus
GGGAGCCCAGCATGGATAATTTATTGATTTATTTTTTTATTTTTATTTATTTATTTTTTGTGTGTGTGTGGGACTGGGAATTGAACTCAGGTGCTTGTGTTTGCCAGGCAAGCGCTTATTACAAATTTCTTATATCCATAAACTAAACTAAGAAGTTAATGAGCAGAAAGAAGAATGAATCCGTACTTTGTGTCAACCACACAGACCTGTTACATTCTGAGCAGGGAGCTGCAGGCACGGGAAGAGGCAGCAGCTCTTTGGCTAGCTGTATGCCCTTGCCAGGAGCTGCTGCTGCTGCCTTTCAGAAGCATATCCTTTCTCAGGTTCATATTAACACCTTCCAGGTGCTCGCTGACAAAATTAAAAGTTGTTCTGTCATACCTATAGCAAAATGACCTGAACAATGAAGAAACCGAGCTAATGGGAACTGCATTAGTTAATTTGTCTCTGGATTAATAATATGCCTGCCACTATGGCAGCTTGCACTACAAGTATAGTATAAGAAAGACCTGCACTACAAACTGAAGCCACAGTTCAAATGTACATGATAGCAAGATTCTATTGCAGTGGTAATAGAGGAATCAAAATTTCTGCAGCATGTTATATAGAAAGGATTTGCTTAGGTAAGGATCTGGAAATGGTCACCTATTAGGTGACTACATTTGTCAAAACACACATGCTTGCTCAAGTATATTTACATATCTAGAAAGAGTACAGCATTCAGAAACATCTTGGAGGGGATACCAGGGTTTGAGTCCAGGGTCTTAGCACTGCACTGCCTTTTTATTGTTTTATTATATGTTCTCATTTAGTCGCAAAGTTATCCAGGCTTTTCTATTCCTTGAAATCTTGTCTCATCCTCTAAAAGTGGATTGAAACATCTTTTTATAGATAATTAATTGTGCTTTTTGATAACAGAAATGAGTGGATGAATAATTAAAACCCCTGAATAAATTTTACTTGTAATTATAGTAAACTATTACAAAATCACACAGCAAGCATGTCTTATTTTCTGTAGCTAATCTTTTAAAATATGGCCTTAAACAGTCAAATCAGTAGAAGAAATAGTGAATAGTTTTATAAAGGGTCAGATTATACCTTACATTATTTTTTGAAGAGTCAGCTCTTCTTAAGATACATTTTCTTTCAAATCAATTCTATTTTTTATTAGCTTTCAGCTTGTAGAACTGTTTTAGGTTCATAGTGAAAATGAAAATTAGAGACTGCCTGTACTGCTCCTTATGAGATGTAGTCTCCACAACCACAGCCAGAGTGTCCTGTGGGTTATGCCAGGTCTGTCTGCACCAACACAGCCTCACCTAGAATCCATCATTTATGTTAGGGTTCACTATTGGTCAAACACATTATCAGTTTGAATAAATCTTAAAGAACATTACTATAGCGTCTCATGGTGACATCTGTACTCCGTATATTCATGAAATTACTGACAAAGCCTAACTTTCTGTTATCTCTATAGCTTTGCCTTTTGTTGAACATCATGCAGTTGGAATTCCAAGGCATGGAGACTTTTCAGACCGCACTTTTTAACATAATAATAGCCGTTCCAGATTCCTCTGTGTCTTTTCCTTCCTTGACAGCTCATTCCTTTGTAGCACTGATTATTCACTGTCTGTGTGGACTAGTTTATTTACTGCTTCAGTTAATGAAGAACATCTTATTTGCTTTCAACCTTTGGCAGTTAATGCCATTGAGCAAAGTTGCATAAACATTTTTGTCCATGTTTTTGTGTACTCACAAATTTTCAGTTCCTTTGCATGAATGTCAAGATCTTGTCTTCTGCACAGTATGATAAGCGTATGTTGGACTTACTATTTTGAAGTCATTGCTATTGGCAAGAAAATAAATTTCCTGTAAGTTGATATTCTTGCCAGTAGTTGGTGTTGCCAGTATTTTGTGCTTTGGCCATTCCAGTAAGTATATAGCTGTAGTTTATTGTCATTTTAATTTCTACTTCCCTGAACATAGATTGCTTGAATACTTTCTCATATGTTTACTATCTATAATATCTGTGTTATTGAAGTGGTTGAGACTGTTTTATCATACAGTAATTTGGTTGTTTGCTAAAGTTTTAAGAATTCTTTGTACATTTTGAATAAGAGACTTTTGTTCAATATATCAATTAGAATTCACTAGAGGAACAGCTTCAATACTATGGTCTGTGTGCAGGAAGTCAGAGAACCAAACTGGAAGTCAAGGGACAGGAGTTCACCTTGGAGTCCAGTGTGAATCCACATTGGAAAGCTGTAGGGTCTCTGTTGCAAAGCTTAAGAGTCTGTTCTGGAAACCTGAAGGAAAAGGCGAGGACACAGGCTGGAGCTCCTTAGAAGCACAAGAGAAGACCGCCTTCTTCTTTCACTGAATTTTTGTTTTTCCAGCTGGGATATGGGCCTACCAGTTGGCACCTCCTGTATGCAGGCATGTTTTCTCTCTTCAGCCTATGTGTCAGTCATGCACAAACACACCCAGAGCTAATCAAATAGGCATGTCTTCATCCATTCAACTTGACATCGCAATTAAATATTATCCAGACATGCCTTAGAAGCTATTTTCCCCCAGCTGGTGGTATGTGTATTCATTCTCCTGAAAATGTCTTACAAAAAAAACATATTATCTTAATTAAGTCCAGTTAATCAATCTTCTTTTAAAAATTCATGGACTATGCATTTGTGCTTTATGTAAAAAGTCACCGCCATATAGTTACCTAGATTTTCTGCTGTATATCTCTAAGGATTTGTATAGTTTTTCATTTTATATTTAGGTCTATGATTTATTCTTTAAAACAAGTTTGTTTGTTTTTATTTATTTTTTGCATGTGGATATGTAGTTTTTGCAAAACAATTCATTGAAAAAAGTTATTTTGTATCATTCTATTGTCTTTGTTTTTGGTGAAAAATTAGATTATTATTCATGTTTGTCTATTTCTTGACTGTATATTCTGCTTCATTAATCTGTTTGTTTTTATCAATAGTGTACTGTCTTCATTACTGTCAATTCACAGCAAGTCTTGAAATTGGGTTATGTCTGTCCTACTGTTTTATTCTTCTTCTAAAATAATGTATTGCTAGTCTAGATGTTTTTGTTTCTCCAAAAATTAGTTTGTTACAATTTCAAAACACCTTTCCTGGATTTCAGTTGGGAACAATCAAATTTAATAGACCTAATGACTTGAAAATCTTTAGTATTTCTATCGATGAATACTGAATATCCCTCCATTTATTTAGTTCTTCTTCAATCTTTTTTGTATCTTCCATTTTTGTATTTGCCTGGCTAACTCTCTGATTCAAAGGAACAGTTTACGCTAAGATCTCACTGCTGCTATAGTTCCATTTTCAGTTTATTCACCTTTTATTTATGAGGATGGGGTAATAAATTGTCATACCCTTCAATGCCACACTAGAAACAGGTTTTCAATTCTAATATTATTTTTAACATTTAAATTAAAGCTCACTTAAAGATATTTGAAGTATACAAATGGTATTATTTCTTTGTTTTTAGATTTATCTAGGAAAACTGCAGCAATATTGATCTATTATTATTATAGTACATTGATCAGAGAAGTATTTAGATAGTAAAATAATTCTGTTTTCAATTTTCTTCTGAATATTTTCTGCAGTCCAGGGCCCTTGGTACAGTTATTATAGAAAGCTATATATACGGTAATTCTTTGACACTTCATGGTTCAACTTTTGAGGATCTGATGTTTCATGGGTTTTTAAAAAGTATAAACCAGTTATTTATACTTGATTTTTCACTATATTGCAGGTTTTGTAGTTTAAATTAGGTAGGTTTAGAAAGTGGTTAAGAACATTACAGATGTTTTTAAAAAGTGCGGGAAAGGCTTATAAGAGTGTGGAAAGGGTTTATAATATATATATATATATATATATATATGTATACATATGTATGTACATTAAAACAAATATAACGTTTCTATTTTGCTGATTTTCACTTATCATGGGCGTGTCTGAAGCATAACCTCCATGATAAGTGAAGAACCGCTGTCTTAGCTACGTTTTACTCATTGCTAGGACAAACACTCAACATCCCAAATAAAGGAAGGAAAGGTTTATTTAGCTCAGTTACTAGAAGTTTCAGTCCATACTTGGCTGGCTCCAAAGGAGAGAGGCACATGGCAGAGAGCAGTAGTTCATGGTGGTGGAATAGCAACAATATAGTGACAAGAGGCAACAGAGCAACCAGGGCAACAGAGAGCAACAGAGATTGTCTGTCTCTCTGTCTCTCTTTATATTACATTCAGGTTCTCTGCTTCTGCCTGTCTGTCCTAGGTCACACCCATAATCCTAAAAGTACTCAGATCCATGATCCCATCAGTACTAAAACATATAATCCCAGTGGATCATGAGTCAAGTCTCAAACTCTAGAAGACCCCGCCCCATGATTGCATGAGACTTTGAGGGGACAACTAGACATAAACCATAACAGGAAGTGTTTGAGTATCAAGTGGACAAAGGGTATAATATGATAATTAGTCTAGGTTGTCAACTTGATTGTCTTCAGAGTCAGCCAGGGAATTAGTAAAGTGCAGCTCTGGATGTGTCAAAGTGGTTATGTATGTATTACTTTATATGCACTCCCCCTTGTGGTACTGTGTCCCTGCTTTCTTTATAGGTGGACATGGTGGCACACACCTGTAATCGCAGTGCTTTGGAGACTGAAAACAGAAGGATCACTATGAGTCTGATCTGTGTAGTGAGACCCTGTAGGTCCTATACTAAATACATAAAACATAAAACTAAAAAAATTTAAATATAAACTACACATAGTACTTATAAACTAACAACATAAATGTAGGAAGAAATCTCCAAGAAAGAGGATAAGAAGGGATTGAAAATAAAGAAGAAAAAGATATCATAGAATCAGACATCATGCATTAGTTATTCAAAAATCACTGGTGTACAATCCATCCAGATATTATATGACTTTCTCAACTAGTAAGAAAATAAGAATAATTAAGGTGTGAGGAAATAATTCAGTGTCAGATCACTGGCCTAACATGCAAGAGCCTAGGCTCAGTCCTCAGGACCACAAAAAAAAAATAAAATAAAATAAAATAAAAATAAGATTTGTACTGAAATCCACTGTTTCATGCTTATTTTCTATCATAGCAATCTCAGAAATATCTCATCAACAATATCAGCAATAACTACAGGCACATTTGAATGACACATTTTTATTCTATGTGTGTGTGTGTGTGTGTGTGTGTGTGTGTGTGTGTGTGTGCATGCATGTGCACACACATACGCATGCATTTGTGTTTGTGTATATGTGGGTATGTGTGAAAGAGAGAAAAATACTATAAAAATATGTATAATAGGAAAGCACTTCACTGCATTCCACAGATCTTTTTATAGTTTACTTTAACACAGAATCCCCCTACACTGCCCAAACTAGACTTAAACTTTCAGCCTTCCTCCTTCATCCTCTCAAGGGGCGGGGATTGCAGACATGCACGACCACTTGGAGTCAATGGCAGACTCGGTGATTCACTTTTAACTTATGCAAAATTAATGCCCCATAGATATTCTGAAGCCAAGAAAATCTGATGGTGAAGAATCACAATCCTACCAGCCATTCTTGCCATGCAGAGAACAAATTCCTGGCTCCTCCTCCCTATGGCAGAAGTTTTGATAGATGGGAAAGGAATTTGGCTGTTACAAAGTTACAAGGTTCCATTATAACTAACACAATTGAGCAGACAGGATGAAAGGCTGTGCAGTGTGGGCAGATTTTCTTCGGTAGACAGAAAAGTAGGCATCTGAAAAGATTCTGGGCTCAAGATTAGATAAAATTTCATGATAGGCCCCTTGGCAGGTAGATGTGCTGGACCCTCACAAGACAGTTGCTCTAAGATTACCTGGAAGATACAAAAACAATCAAAAAATTTTGAAGAAAGAAATTTAAGCATTAGCTATTCCTTTCAATAGACCAGTAGAAATAAAAAATGCAATTATCTAAGCTATTCTGTGTGTATGTATATGTATTTTTTCCTTTTCTTCTTTTTTTCTTCCTTTCCCTCATCCCAGGGGTTCCTTCCCTTTGGGTAGTTTCTTTCTCTTTCATTTAACAACTAATTCAAAGGCCATATGCAATATAACATCCACTGTTGAATTCCTATCATCTTGGTTAGTGAAATTCTGTATCTTTTCTAATGTGCTATTGTTTTTAATATTTTTATTCTCTTAAAAAAGTAAATAGAAGATAAGATTATCTGGAAGAAATTATATAGCTAAAATTATGTAAAACCCCAAAGATCAGAAAAGGTAGTTAAATGAGTAAATTTCAACATATATTTTTAAGGGACAAGGAACATAGCTCAGCAGCATAAAAGCTTGCCTGGCAAGTGCAGGATTCTAAGTTCTATTCCCAGTACTCTCCCAAAAAATACATTTAAAATTTTTTGAGATATTTAACTGATCATATTTTTAATCAGGAGATTATAATTATATGGTTTGATTGTTAAAATATATACTAGTTACTATAGGTTGGATTCAAAGGAGACAAATTTCTGCCATAAAGTCTAAAAGAGTGATTAGGGTAGCAGAATTATTTATGCTAATATGCATTTGTATGTTGGAACACTTGACTCTTGAGATAAGATCAAATGTATTTCTGTCTGAACTGATAGTATGCAATGTACTCAGAAGGGGTTATCTCGTACTGTTCATAAATATAAATTTGGTTGGATCAAATGAATTCTTGGTCTCTTTCAGTCAAAAGCCATTTCTCCAACTTCAAAACACAACGCAATTATTACTTCAATGCTTTAATCTTTATTAGTACTGAAACTGTTCCAGTGCCCTATGAGATAAGATTTCCTAAGAAGGGCATTGGTGTCCAGGTCTCACTGTCTACCAGATCTGCTCCTCTATATCTTGCTAGCAAGGGCTGAGAAAAAGCTCAGTGGCGCAAGCACTTGCCTGGTAAGCACAGTCTTAATTTCAATTTCCAGTAGGAAAAAAAAAATAAAAAAAGCATCTTTCTAGCAAATGGCACAGATCTTTGATGAGGTTGAAAGGAACACAGGAGTAGCGAGGGAGGGGGCCAGAACAAGTTAAGGGAAAACATGATTCTTGTTTGTCTTTATCGTTCACTTGAGTGAATTGCCTGTGCGGGTTCAAAGCTAAGACTCCCTTCTGTGAAGGTTCTTAGGTCTTTCAGAGAGTTCTTTATCTGCAGAGTCCTTTTCTCTCAACCTCTTACTCTCCACTCAGCTGTGTCTCTTCTCCCTCACGATGATTGTGTATGATTCATTTCTAAGACCCTAGAAAGACGCCTATATCTCCAGTAGTAAAAATTTCTGAGAATACATGTAACTCAAAGTTCCCATCTTCATTCTGCGGCCCAGGACACTTTGCATTCCTTGGGCTGAGCTGGCAGGTACATTTTATTTTCCAAGTTTCAAACCAACCCTATACAAAGCCTATCTTCAGACTTGAGAGAAAGAGGTGGGATGGAGGCAGATTGAGAGTGCTTTTCAAAGAAATGTCCTCAGAAAGTCTTCCCTCTAAAATTTGACTTTTTTCTAGTTTTGGTATTGTCAAAGAGACCCAAAAATGTGAACCATTTCCATTTTTGAGTGTAACTATCTCACATTAACTTCATTGCCTGAAATTTATCATTGGCACTTTATATATAAATTTTTAAAATGTAATTTTAATATATACTTGATTATTTTTAAGAAATTCACTCAATAATATAAAAGAGAAATTGGGATATGCAAAGCACAGGTACAAATTCTCTATATGTTATTATTATTATTATTATGTCTAAAATATAGTAATAGTTTTTATTGGATACAGAGTCTCACTGCGGAGTTCAGACTAATAATTATCTTCCTGTCTCAGTCTCCTTATCCCTGGGATTACAGGCATGTAACACCATGCCAGATTTCAGGGCTGGCTTGGTAAGATCAGAGTTTCAGTAAGCTCAGCATGCAGTACCGGGGGTCAATCTCCGGTGATCTTGCCATGCAGGTGATTAAACCACTGCTGTTTCTTATGGTCCAATGCCAAAAGAAATGATGGAAAGGCCCGATGAATGTAGCTTCAGAGGTCTCACTGAGATCAGTCTTTCTCAAAGTGAGCCCAGAGCTCCAGAAGCATCTCTTTTTTATTTAAGACTATAACCTCTGTTGACTTTCACTATTTGTTTAATGCTAGGTTCACACAATTATTAAATAAAAGGATTACAAGGAGGAGAGGAGATGATCACCAACATCTCATGTAAGGGTGGAGACATTAATCAGGATAAGCTGTTACCCACCTTCTTAAATCTCAGTTTTCTGGAATCCCTAAGTAACAGATTACAACCTGACCTAAGCTTTGTTTATTGTACTTCGCTTATTTAAGATGCTAGTTTTTATCTCTACAGACCACTTAACTTCTCCCTAGTGTATAAAAATTTTTAAACAAACATCTTGTTTGACTGTCAGAAACACATGGTCTTTCTTCTACACTTCCATCAGCAAACACAAATATGTACAAGTTACGTGCTAAGGATACACCTGTGGAAAAAGACAATCGTGTTCCTTATGCCAATCAAGTGAACCTTCCAGTGAAAAAACATATCTTAATTAGGTAAAGAAATCAATAAGCAAAATAACACAATCATAATGCAGGCCCTGATGGAGATAGATAGCATGCTGACCCAGGAGAGTGGAATACAGATGAGTACATGGTCACAGCAAATAATGTGGCCAGAAACGGAGGAGGTAAAAGAGACGCTGACTTGAAAGATGAAGAGGACAAATCTTGGAGAAACTGGGAACAAGTTTGCCAGACCCCGGGCAGAAGACCTTAAAACCAGATACATAGGACTTTGGAAGTTGACCAGCTTTGAAGAGATCCATACAGGGAGTACTATGATAAGCAGAAAGTGTCTGTCTTAGTTACTTTTTTTCTCGTTGCTGGGACAAATACCCAACACTCAAAGTGAAGGAAGGAAAGGTTTATTAGCTCACAGCTACTGAAGGTTTCAGTCCATATTTGGCTGCCCGAAGGCTGAGGAGAACAGAGCAGAGAGCATCCAGTTCATGGCAGTGGAGCAGCAACAGATGGTGACAGAAACAACCAACCAATGGAGCAGAGAGCAACAGCTTTGAGTCTGTCTCTCTCTAAATTACATCACACTCTCTGCCCTAGCCTATCAGCCTCAGGCCACACCCATAGTCTCAGCACTACTCAGACCATAGTCCCAAAACACATAATCCCAGTGGATCATCATTCAAGTCTCAAACTCTAGAAGTCACTGCTCATGACTCCATGAGGCTTTGGGGGGACAACTAGACATAAACCATAACAGTGTCCAAGCAAGAAAGAAACAGCAAACATAATTCTGAATGAGATGGGGTGTCAGCAAGTCGCGGTAATGCTCAGTGGTTTGATGGTATGTCACATTCCTTCATGAAGTGTCAATGGATGAGGTCACTCCTGTAGTATTTGCATTAATTCATTAAAAGACATGTTAATTGTGAAGAGCTAATTAGTATCTAGGTTGATTTGTCGGTGATCATTGAAATGACACCTTCAAAGAAATACATGTATTTTCAAAACTGTGATTCATTTCTTTGCTGAACAAAGAAAATTAAAAAAAAAAAAAAACCTTAGGGCATAAAACTGTTTCTCTAATGCAGTGAGCTGGAGACAAACCACTGTGCTGAGTGAATTCAACTGCCAAAATCCAGTGGGAGCAACGACCCCCAAAATGTGATTTACTGAAGCAATGATACCACTATGAAAATTTCAGATGAAAAAAATCTAATGGCTCATGGTCTAAAGCAGTTAAAACCAAGATTCCAAAAATGCTGTACACTTAATGGAACACATAGCCAGATATTATGCTTAGAAAGAAGAGTATGTCAGGGGAAGCAGGTTTAAAGACATCTTACACTAAGACAGAACCTAATATATATCGAATTTCATTATAAAACTGAATTTGAACTTGCATTTTCAAATATGTTGGACGTGAGCCTAGAGCAAGTCCCACAAGAGCCCCAAGGTGGAGCTCTGCACATCTTTTAAATTCCAAATTATATTCCTCTTCTGGGCCTCATGTCTGGATAGAGGAAGGCATACTGAGCACCAATACATCTCTTATTTTCTCCAAGCAAAATTATTCACTTCCTGTTCTCAGCTCCCTTGACATTTGTGCAGACCTGTTCTTTAGCTTTAGTACCATAATCTAGCTAGTTGACCTTGTGCCCATCCCTCTCCTCCCTTCCCCACCACCTGAGTTCCAACAGTAGACTGTGGGCTCAATAGTCTGTCATTCTCAGGCCCACTTAACATGTTTCACACTTAGGGTGATGTTGAACTCTGTGCCACCAGGGGTTGGCCACAGTATCCAGGTATTTGGTCAAATGCCAGATGCTGCTATGAAGTACACTTTGTAGATGTGAATTACAATAGACTTTGAGTGGAGCAGTTCGCCCTGCCTAAGGAGAGTTAGCCTCATTGTATCAGGACAAGGCTCTAAGACTGAAAACCTGAGGCCTCCTGAGGTTGAAAGCGTTCTTCTGGCCTGCCCCCAACTTGATCAGCTACTCCCAGCCTTCAGTCTGCTGCCTTCTTGCCACAAGGCTTAAGACTTGCTGGCTTCCACAATCATATGAGTGAATACATACAAATTTCCTGTTTGTCCTGTTTCTTTATAGAACCTTGGCTAATCTTCAGTAAACTTTTAAAAAGTGAATGAATGAATGAATGAATGAACGAATGATGAATCTCTAAGCCCATCATCCATCATCAATCTTATCAGACATAAAAATATGTAAACTGAAATGTTAATAGAGACATCCCATGTAAACACTTCAATTTCCTGTTTCTTGAAATTTTAAAAACCTAAGAAAATAATCTCTTCCAGGCCTAAATAATAAACTAGAATGGCATCTTCCCTATTTTTCAACATAGAATTAAAATTATACATTTGTGGGTTGTAGAGATAGCTCAGTAGAAAAAGTGCTTGCCTGACAAGTACAGGGTCCTAAATTCAATCCTCTGTACCACCAAAAAAAAAAAAAAGTATACATAATTTTTCAAGGAATTACACATTGTATTGTCTAACTGCTATCTATGACAGGAATTGTTCTAGGGACATAATGTAATGCTTCATCCACTGTTGGTGTAATTCATGTCTTCTTCTTAGAGTTGGGAATTTAAGATAACAAAAGTGTTAGATGATATTTCCCACAACAGGCACATTATAATCTTGTCATTTTAGGAACTCATTTTCCAAAATATTTTATTGAGCTATAAAGTAGAAAAAAGTGTGAAAACCATAAGCATACAGCTCAAAAAAATTCAAAAGCAGTATTCACATAGATCAAGAAATAAAACATCAGCATTCTAGCAGCCTATCTCTGACAATAACTATTATATTTAAAACACAAACTTCTTAATGTAGAAGAGATTCTGTAGGTTACATACATCTTTGGCTCTGGCAGTTTACATTTTTTCCTGCATCTAAATAAGGAAAAACTAACAATTGGTTAGGTTTACAAAATGTACCAGAATCATCAGGAAGAGAATCAAACCCAGAAACAGAAGTCTTGGCTTCCAACCTAGGTTCTGCTCCTAAGCACACCTAACACTGGAGAGTCAAGGTGGGTCTTTGCTTAGAATTACTGTGTTCAGATTTAATACTGAAAGTGATGATATTTGTGGGAGGCTATTTGAAGATGTATCAAATGATTTCAAATTCATGCCACTATAAAAGCGACTTAGGAGATGTACCTCTCTCCTTCCACTGTGCACAAAACAAAGAACAACACTGTACAGCAACAAGAACTTGGCTTCCTGCCTCCCGAAACAAGATGAATAAATCTCGTAGCTCTGTGGCCACTCAGTCTAGGTGGATTGTTCAAATCGCATGTGTAGATGAAGACGGATTTTCACGAAATGATTTATGTTCAGATTTCATCTCTAGTGAGAGCATCCTGAACCAAAGCAATGATTCTTGTGCTTTGTTTTGAATTGAACTCCAAAGAACCCAGGGACTGCTATGGGGTATTAGGTGGTGAAGAAGTGGAAATATTTGGGGCCATCAGGTCTCCAGATCAGAAGCACTACCCAAGGGGCAACTTGTGAGGAGAGTTCAGGACTCTGATCACCCAATGTTAACATCCTTTCCCTACTTTCATAGTTTAAATAATTTTCCTCTCAATGTATTACCATTGACATTGATGATAAGGCCAGAAAGATGGCTCAGCAGCTTAAGCACCTACCTAGCAAGCATAAGGTCCTGAGTTTGATCCCCAGTACCAAAATATAAAAATAACAAATAAAAGTGGTGATAAGCGACACTTTGGGGAAATACATCCAAGAGAACAACAAATCAATCTTACTTTCCACCTGTCTCTCAAACTAGATGTGACTGAAATGCTTTCACTGTGTGAATGTACGCTGTAGTGTATTTGTATTTTAACTTTCTCCTGCCCATCTAGTGGGTTAGGGCCTGATGAGTGTGAGGGGGTGAAGACAGGTGATGAGGGAACCCTGGGACTTCTAGATGGAGTTCTGAACTTTATTAGTCTCAGACACATCTGCCCTGACATGTTAAAAACTCATGTCTCTGAGAAGGAAGGATTCCATTAGATTAAAAAGGTTTTAAAGCCAAAAATAAAATTGGAACTATATCAGTACATCAACAAAGCAGATGCTACCTTTTAAAATTTTATTAAATTACAATATTTATTTTTAAATCATTCTAATAGTAAGATACATATTTAGAAAACATAGTCTGAAATAATGGATTGAGATGCTCAGACAATACATAATTTGTCAGAACTGAATTTAGAAACCAGCACAATGTTAATCCCTTAATTACCCACTTACTTTAGTGCAATTTGAGCACTAATGTAAGAATGGGCTATATTTTAGCATGCATTAGAAGAAAACTACTATGTAGGTTAAACAGAGTTTTGTTATCTGTTTTGCAATAACAGCATACAAGCCCACAGTTTTGCTCAAGAAGTTCAGAAGGAATTGCAAATCAATGACTGAATTAATTTTATGAACTTTATCCTATTATTTGATAAGATTTAAAATAACTGAAGAGGGACCAGGAAAGGAAAAAAAGAAAGAATAGAAGGAAAAATGGGACCAAAGCTTTTGTTAATAAAGAGGGAAAAAAGGGTTGAAGGAAGAGGAGGAAGTGGGAAGAAATAATTTCCTCTGTAAACTCTCTATGGTGCGCGCTATCTTTATATACATCTAAAATATGCCAAGGAAAAAAAAATAAACAAAATAGATAATAGGAAATAAATATCCCAAAAGTCAAAAGCAAAGCAATTCGTTTATAATAATATGCATTTAAAACCTTATAACATGTCAAAAAGTGATAAAATATTATCTGTAATGCATCTGGTGGAAAAAACAGGCTGTAATTTCCAAAAGAGAGCTTTAACCTGGCAAGCATGAGAACCTGGTAAAAACCCCAACATAGAGAAATGGTTAGATGGCACAAACATTTCCTTGATGAATGTATTCATCATTATGAATTCATAATACATTAATAGAAAATTTGAAAATTATGAAAATAGATTTTTTACATATAAAAGATATTATAATTATAAATAAAATATTTAAAAGAAAACATAGCAACTCTTGTTACCAGGCATAAATATGAAATCTACCTGTATTTTTTTTTTTGGTGGCCCACCCTATAGATGGGGCTGGCATGTCATGTCATGCCTTGGATTGAACCTTGGTTCCTGCTCTTGCCTAAGCAGGTACTTTAGAACACTAATTTATCTCATCAGCTCATAAAGATGAAATACAGAAAACAAGAATAAATGGATATAACTTTGCTCTATTTCAGCAGTTCCTGAATTTATTTGGAAATGTGGTAGATAACTAACTGGTGGTCACATTGTTACTCCCAGATGAACTGAACTATCGTGGTGATGAGCATGGAAGGCCCACCCGAGGACTGTTACCAGTAGCATAAAAGGTAGTGGGTGAAGTTGATGACAGCTGTTAGGGCTGCTGTTTGGAGGAGCTTTTGGAGCTGTGGGAAGCCACTGGTTCTTCTGGGCTGTCCTTCTGGGTGGCCTTATCAGTCTGCTTTTCCTGATGAACTTGTCTATTCTTATCAGAGAAGGACCTTGAGACAGGGTTGTGACTGAGAATGGCTAAGCTTCTTTTGCGGGGAGCTCTGGTCCATATCTTGAGCATCACTTGCTGGCTCTAGAGGAGAAGGTGGTACACTGCTCAGCCTCGTGGAGAAGCTTGTCACGTTGGTTTTCCTGAAGTAAAGTCAGCTTTCCTCATTGGTGGATGAGCTCAGAACCTTACCATTGCTCAGGATGGCTCTAGTACCTTTGTGGGAGCTCTGGTGCTTACCTTGAGCATTGCTTCCTGCCTGCACTTCAGATCCCTCAGCCTGCTTACACAAATTCTTCATCCCACTGAAATTGGTGAAAGTTTTGTACCAGTAGTATTTATATAAGATATCACATCTACATATTGTACTCTGAATAAATACTACAAAGACAACAATATGCAATGCATTCATTTTGTTTGTTTGTTTCTGTCTTTTTGAGACAGGGTCTCACTATGCAGTTCAGTCTGGCCTTGAGCTCTCTTTTGTAGCCCAGGCTGGTCTCAAACTCACACCAATCCTCCTGCCTCAGCCTTCCAAAGACTCAGAGTATTAATTATTGTAACTGCCCTACTAACCTCTTGTGAAACTGTCTAATTGCTATTTCTTTCTCATTGAAATTAATTTTTTTAATGTTTGAAACATTTATTGATTCAATAGTACTGAATACAAAAAAATTCCCGGTTAAGCATATTCCACTGTCCAGGCAATGGTTATTTTTCAAACTTTATATTCAGGATAAATGTGTTGCAGCTCACACACAACTCCTCACAGTCCTAGCTTGGTCCTTCTCCAGTGTCTCCTCTTGGAGTTGTACCTGATTTTATTACCTGTCTTCATACAAATCCACTGAGGAATGGGGCGATTTTGGTTTTCTTCTTTGCCAGGAATCGTTTGATTCTGAAAGTCTTGTGAGAAGACATGACTAGCGTAGTACGCGAGAGCACGCACTCGATGGCGGACTGAAGCAGAAGAGCTTTTTTTTTTTTTTTTTAATGTTTCAAAGAAATTAATTTTTAAAAAATTAAAAAATAAAGTGTGAAAAGGAGACATAGTAACTGGTTAAGTCACCAACACTTTTCTCACCTTATTCCTAAACAGACTGATATTTAAAGCCAAATATGTGATAATTTGTATGAATAATATAGTAGAAGTTAAGCCATAGAGAATACTTTGGACATTAGACCATCATAATTGGTTAACATTAAATAACTTGTCCCAAGTGAACTTCTTTTTAAGAATACTAATTATGATATGGTAAAATTTAAATCATGAAATAGAGAAAGAAAGTAAAATTGTGATCTCTGAAAGCCTAGGTCCTGAGTTTAATTCCAGGAATTAAAAGAAATGAAAGAAAAATTGCATCTATCTTCTTGAATGATAGTGCTTTTTCTGTTAGTTCTTTAGTTCTTTAAGGGATAAATCATGGTTAGTGTCAGTAAAAACAATTTTCTAAAAGATAAAGTAGTTTACTCAATAGAATAACACGTTTTTAATGTAAAAAATGAAACAAAGGAATGGAAAGGATAATATAGCTAGGAAAATCAGTTATATGACTGCGCTCAAAACAAATAAACAAACAAACAGAGGAGTAAAACAACAAAATAAAAAGTAAAAAGAAAAAAAATCCTAGTAAAAGTGGAGGACATTATAGTATTGAAATAAATGATTGAAGTTAATAACTTGATGTGAATTTTTCATTGCTCCTTTTTTCCCACCCTTCTCCTACTTTTCCCTACCCCTCCTACCCTCACCCTTTCCTTTCACTCTCCCCTCTACCTCTCCCTTCTTCCCTCTCCCCATATTCTCTCACTCTTTCTCTCTCTCTCTCTCTCTCTATCTATCTCTCTCTCTCCTTCTATGTACGTGTATTACTAGGTATTTACTTAATAGCCTTGCATTAAACTACATCTCTAGCCTTCCCTTTTCATTTTTGCTTTGCATGGGCCTCATGAAGTAGCTAACTTGCCCAGGCTTGGTTCGATCTTGCCTTCCTCCTGCTTTTATTTCTTCACTTCTGTTCTTGTTTGTGTCTAGTTGTTCCCCAAAAGCCTCATGCAATCATGGGGCAGGGACTTCTAGAGTTTGAGACCAACTCATGATCCACTGGGATTATGTGTTTTAGTACTGATGGGAGTATGGGTCTAAGTACTGCTGGAATTATGGGTGTGACCTGAGGCGGATAGCCTGAGGCAAAGAGTCTGAATGTAACATAAAAGAGACTGACTCTGTTGTGTCTGTTGCAATTGCTCCACTACCATGAACTGTTGTTTTCTGCCATATGCCAATCTGCCTTGGAGCCAGCTGAGTATGGACTGAAAGCTCCAGTATCTGTGAACTAAATAAAGGGTCTGTCTCTTTCAAAGTTGCAAAGTCACCTTGTCTTTTATATTGTCTCCTTGAGGACCTGGCCCTGTCTGACTGCCTAAAATATTTCTATCTAATTTGGCTGCCTACAACATTACCTAGGAATCAGAAATTTAATTCAGTAATATAAATTCACTGGTAATACTTAACGTTTCAAATAAGATGATGCTCAGGCCAACACAGGGAGGTCCAGCATAACACATACAACAGCGTAACACCGAGAACACAATATCCCTCACACAGAAGAGAGCTGGCTGTGTTATAAAACACCTCCTCCTTCTATTTAGATAGATATAGATATGGGACATTTTTTAGAGAACTGTACATACATAGAAAGCTATACCAGAGTATCTGATATAATACTTTAAAAGAATCTTCTATATATAGACCTTTCCACAAGAAAGTACTGTTAGTTTGTCACAAGGTGTGCTTTGGTAGATCATTTTCTGTCTTTCCCAAGATATGATACCTTAAAGAGGAGAAAGAAGGTTGTAAATCTACTGCTTAAAAATTTATATGCAGAGCCGGGCGTGGTGGCTCACGCCTGTAATCCCAGCACTCGGGAGGCTGAGGCAGGAGGATCGGTGCGAGTTCGAGACCAGCTTGGGCTACAAAAGTGAGCTCAAGGCTAGCCTGAACTGCATAGCGAGACCCTGTCTCAAAAAGACAAAAAAAAAATTTATATGCAGGGTTGGGGAGAGAGCTCAGCGGTCTAAGAATCTGCCTGGCAAGCACTAGGATCTGAGTTCTATCCCCTGTGCCACATGCTATGCCAGCTATCAAAATCTAGCATGGTAGTGCACATGTGTAATCCTAGAACTGAGGATGCTGAGACTGGAGGGTCACTACAAATCCAAGCTGTGCAGGGAGATCCTGTATCTAATTAATTAATTAATTAATTAATTAAATGATTTCTAAAAATTAAAAAATATACATATGAAAATGTTTGGATGCATTTCAAAAGAGACTGTTGCAATAGACCAGCACTGTAAAAAATCAACTACTTAATAACAAGTGTATAGAAATAAGCAAAGACCATTTACATTCATTTTATAGATGCTATAGCCAACATAATGGGAACATTTTGTATGTCTCTGATGTGTCTCTAATATGATAGTAACAGAACTGCTCACAAAACACTTAGAAAATCCAGGTAAAAATTGATCTTTGAAAGACTTTCCAAGACCAAATATCAAAACTGTTTAAAATTGGAATTACAGTTTCAAGCATGTATGAAGTCAGTATCTACTCTTTAGTGTCCCATCAAGAGATATGTCAGAAAACTTTCACAAAACAAATACATTGAGTATTTTTACATATGTTTCATGCTGTTTATTTTGTTTTTGTCAGAATACTAAAGTCATTTGTCTTCAAAACCATGATTAGATAATGACACTCATCTCAACTACAGTGTATTAACAGTAGTTTATTCAATTAATTTTCCTATATTTCACAGTTGTGATGTCACATTGCTTTCCTAACTTAACATACTAACTTTAAACAAAAGGTAATGTTTATTATTCCAATTAGTGATCTGGGGGCTTTAAAAAACTTGAATGGAGTTGTCATAATTTACACATAATTTAATAAGTAAAAACTGCAAATGAGTGATAATATAACAAATTAATATATAAAATTTGATTGATACTTTGAAATTTAACTTAATTAGTAATTGCTAATCTAATTAGTAAATGCAATAAAACTTATAAAGTATTTTATCTGGGAAAACAAAAAAAGCAACAATGCCAACGAAAGAAAAATTAATGCAGATTTTAAATTGGTTTAGCTTCTGACCTGAGAAATTTATAAACTTATAAACAGAAACTTATAGAGAGAAAGCTCCACAAAATAGATAATTTAACCCACAGCAATTCCAAATCTGTCTCATTATATGGTATGGAAGCCAGCATTTGATTAATTTATAAAGAACAAATGAAATATGCTTATCAGTGTTTGACAGTAATAATAATTTTGAACGTTTATTAATAAAGAGAAAAATGAAATGATGGGTTGAAGAGCAGCTGTTCCCTGATAGGGAAGCATCATTGCGAGACCTCCAGGAAATTACTGACACACATCCAGAAGTCATGGGAGCTCTGTTCTCAAGAAACATGTGACCAAATTATCTGCAGCACGTGACACAAAGTATAACAGGCTGTGCTTGCTCCTTCTGAGAGAGTTAGTACATATATGCACATTCTCTGTTAAAGTCTTACCATTTAAAAATCTTTCTGGGTGACTTTCTCTGTGATACAAAGTGTGATTTCAGCTCTTGGCCACTTCCTCATTCTGGGACAAAATACCCAACACCCACAAGTGAAAGAAGGAAAGTTTTATTTTATCTCACAAGTTTCAGAGGCCTCAGTCTGCAGTCAGCTGGCTCCAAGACACGGTGACGTGAGGCGGGGGCATGGCAGGCAAGAAGCAGTGAATTGTCCTTCTCTTTTCCCTTTGTATTCTATCTGGGATGTAAGCCTACTGGGTGATGCCTCCTGCATCCAGGGTGAGTGCAACTTCTTCACTAAGTCCATCATACTTCCCCAGAACTGCTAAAACAAACAACGAGCTAATCCACTACTGTATCGCCACCCAAGGCCCTGCCTCTGAGCACCTACGGCTTGGGGGGACATCTAGCTGCAAGCCACATCATAGAGTAATTTATCTATGTCTCAAATATCACAACATTCAGATAAAATTTCTACAACAGCAAAATATTTAATCATTCCGGCACTCATTTATTGACTCCCTGCAATTATCACCAACGTGAATTAATCTTCCTGGAGGGCAACACCAGATGTTTGCCTTCCTCAACCTTCCACGGTAGTAGAATAGATGTACTCTATGAAATATTGACAGACAGTCAGTGCTAGGAGAAACATCAGGGCAGATCACTGTCAGGTAGGTTTCTCTGTAGGACTGATATGAGAGCAGTAACTGTACTGAGATGAGAGAAAGAACAATAAGCATTTCAGGGTAAAAAATTTCCAGAGGGTATAAATATCATATATAAAGACCTGGCTTAAAAAGCACACTGTCTTTCTCATAGACTAGCAAGATCTGTGTGCCTATCACAGAGAAACTTGGAGGATGTGTGGTGGACAATTTCGGTTTGGAAACATGTCTAGGAGTTTATCACATGGGTGCTTATAAGTCTTAGGGGTATTTACATTTTTTCCAGGCATTGCAGGAAAACAGAAGAGGATACTGAGCAAGATGCTTGCATTTCATGTTTTTAAGTGATTGTCTGATAGTTGTGAGAAGAATCTTTTGAATCTGTGGACAAGAATATAAACAAATTGAAGTAGTTCCAAGAAATGAGATGAGAGATTCTGGTGACTGCTCCCAAGTAAAAGATGAGAAGTGAAATTTGGAACATATTTTGAAACAAAGCAAACAGATCTTACTGTTTTATAGGGCTCAAGATTGGAAAGATTCTATCATCAATATGATATAAAAGAAGTAAAGAATTTTCTTGATGCTTTTAGCCTACTAGA
>PVJA010031632.1:0-23970 GCA_004027025.1 Myocastor coypus
GAGTCACGGCCATTGCTTGGCCATTTTGCTTTCTGTGAAAGCCTGAGAGAATGTTGTCGCATTTCTTTTATTGTTGAGTATTGTGATTTTTATATTGATATTGCGTTTAATTTTTGAAGGTCATCTTTATTGCTTCTGTTTTGGTAATTATGAATTCCCAGTAGATTTCTAAAAAATAATTGTAAATCATGGGAAATAAAAACTAGTGAATACTTGGGTATGTAATAGTATATTCATAATAAATATATGTGAAGAGCTTTTAACATCATTGGAAAAAATAAAACAAATGAAGCATGATTATTCACAGTCCCTTGGTGTTCTGTGTCACACAGCTGCCAACTATTAATTGCAAAGTAGTTTTGGTGATTATTTCCAGTAGCAAAGGGTGGAAGACACAGTCAGCACTATCAGTTATGGAAAGAAAAGGAGAGGAAAAAGATCCTAAGTAAGAGTGAACAAAAAGACCTAAGTAAGTGTACCTTACCTAGGCCTCCTCAGACAGCTCTATTTTTCCCCAGCAGCACAAAGATAATGAAGACACAGGTTTGAAAATGGCTGGTTGTAAGGATAGCAGAGAGCGCAGATGCTCAAGTTTTGTACTCTTTGAAGAACGGTTGTATTTCTGTTCCTATTTTAAGTTAATTGTGGTGTATCATTTTTACCCTGAGACATTGGCCAAACTATTCAGTAAAATCATTTTTCATTTGGAGTCTTATAAAATCATTGTTTCAAGCAAACATTAAATCCTTGATTTGAGATTTCTTTGCTTTCAATGCAAGAGGTGTTGGGAAAATTTTTGCATTAATTTTTCCTGGTACTGGTGGTCACATTGGAACCTCTGCTATTGACGAGAATATATATGGCCAGGACCAGGTAGGTGTGAACACTGGGGTTGCTTTCTCTAAAGTTTTATTTTGAAAGAAACATCTTTGAAATAGAAACACAGGCCAATGGCACATAAAATGGTTCTTACAGATTTTGACTCAGTGGTGGCTTCCTACAAAGCCCAATTCTAAAGAGAGAAAGAAAGAAACAAACAAACAAAAAACCCTAATTCTTTCAAAAATCTTAAAATTATTCACATAATTTTAAGTGAATAGAAGCTTTTAAAAGCTTCTACAATGTCACAAAAGTAGTGTGATACCTATGTTCATAGCAGCACAATTTGTGATAGTCAAATCTTGGAAACAACTGAAATGCCCATAATCTGAAGAGTGGTTGAAAAACATGTGGTATTTTCATACAATGGAATATTACTCAACTATAAAGAATGATAAACTAAAGACTTCATATATAAGTGGATGCATCTTGAACATAAATGAAATAAACCAGACCTACATATGTAAATATTGTAGTCTCCCTAGTGTAAGAACTCAAAAGAAGAAATATATATAAAGAAACTGTTTCATTGCTATTTTTTCTCATTAAAATGAATAAAAAATTGAAAAAATAAAACTTTGAGTGAAATAAAATACAATTTCATCATGTGCTGTACAGAGGCTACCCAAAAAGGATGAAGGTGCAAGGCGAAGGACTGGCCATAGGACCAGCTGTCTCAGCTGCTGGCCTTGTGGCCACATGTGGGAACACTGCCCACCATACCTGCAGGGATAGAGTGTTTTACAGTAGTAACGTAGAGAGGAGACGCACAAATCATTTACAGTGAGCCTTCCCTGGGTTCAGTTAAGAGGGGCAGACAGGAAGTGAGCCTCGCCCTGGAACAGGAGAGGTATTTCTTCTGCTTGGGTGGGTCCCTGAAACAGAACAGGCCTCAGAGGGTGATTTTCAGCAGAGGAGAAAGGAGCGTAGAGGAGTCCCCTCTTTTTTTCTTTGCTAATTTAGCTTGTAGCATGTGTTAAATGGCCTTCACCTATCTTTTGCCTCCCTCATTCTTCTGACTTGTAGCTTAATTTACATTTCACAGTTCTCTTATCAAGAACATTAAATAAAGTGACAGACCTTTAAAAAAAAGATAGTATGACAATGTGTTAATAAGACAATGAGAAGGAATGAATATAATCGTTCCCATCTCCTGGCTCACAGTATTCTTTAATTTTTTAAATTATTTCTTGTTGGTAGATATTACCTTAGAATGGCATACATGACTTGAGCACTTCTTAGCATTTGGCTAATTTTACCAGTAAATACTGAGAAGTTCATAATATTGCTTTTGAGAGATAGAGCATCTAAACTTCACAATATGAATCACAGACCTATATTTGTTGGGGGAAAAAAAGGGGAGAGCCTCCAGTGGTAAAGCTGGTCCATGCTCCATAGAATCACTCTTTCACCACAGGAATGAACCTTACTCTGTTGTGCATTTGGCTTATACTTAAAAATCCAGAAGCAAGCCGGGCGTGGTGGTGCACGCCTGTAATCCCAGCACTTGGGAGGCTGAGTCAGGAGGATTGGTGTGAGTTCGAGACCAGCCTGGGCTATAAAAGTGAGTTCAAGGCCAGCCTCAAGTGCATAGCGAGACCCTGTCTCAAAAAGACAAAAAAAAAAAAAAAAATCCAGAAGCAAAATACCATGGCAAACCACTGGTCATATGCTACCATGCTTGTTCAGAACATGAGATTGTACTGGAAGTGAAAGAGTGGTGCATGGTGGCTTTTGTTTTGGTGACAGAAGATCAGGATGTAGGTTAGAAGGTGTACATGACTTAGCCATATCAATAAATAGGTGGTTATGTAAAAAGATAAAACTATGTTTGCATATTCAATTACTTCTTTAAAATTATTATATGGCTCATTTCAATTGAGAAACATTGATAAATACTATCAATTGCTATAAATAAGAAATTCTATCATCTTAGCTGTGATTTGATAAACAGTCCTTAAGTTTTAAGGATTTTACTTTTTAATAGAGTAAAGGCATAGCCTGGGATTTGTATGACATTCTCTCATGGAAACAGTACTGGTGATATAAAAGCAAGAAGTAGAGACTTCCATTGGATTAATTTAATATATGAATCAGTCAGTCTATCCTTCTCTTTTGAAAATTTTCTTTAAATAAATCTTATTATTTAATGAGTTGAAGACTACTGAGCTGTTAAAATTTATGTATAAAATCAAATTACCATAACAATCATATAACCTTTATTACATACCATACTGCATGATTAGTCTTTTTTTTTTTTTTTTTTGTCTTTTTTGAGACAGGGTCTTGTTATACAGTTCAGGCTGGCCTTGAGCTCACTTTTGTAGCCCAGGCTGATCTCGAACTTGCACCGATCCTCCTGCCTCAGCCTCCTGAGTGCTGGGATTACAGGTGTGCGCCACCATGCCCAGCTGCATGATTAGTCTTTTATGAGCCTATCCTATATATTTACAGATCTATCCACATATTTACATATATGGATGGTACTCATATGTATGTTATGTAGTATATATCAAAGATGGGAAAAATAGAAATCTTAGCAACATGTTGAATGTCTCTCTTCTCTGTCCTATGATACCGCAGTGCTGTGCATCTGGTCTCTAGGACATCACTTGCTAAATAATTTCACCACAAATTCTCTGAATATGTATTATAAATCCAAATAGAATATGTTTTAAATACATGTTACTTAGAGCACTTACTAATATTCCACCCAGCAGGTAACATTAGCACATTAGTATAATTCTATTATTTATTCTTAATTAAATTTTAAAAACAAAAACATAGTTAAATAACCCACAATACTTAAAAATAAGTGGCTGCAAATTTTATTTTATTTATTTATTGCTTTAAACAATTTGTTTAACTGACATTGACTTACATTTGTTTCTAAAGTGACTTCCATTTATTTTGATACATCTTTTCCCCATGGTGATTTACAGGATCTTTAAGTCATTATGAATATTTTATAAATATTTAAATATTTGAGTGTTCACCTGCATACCTCAGCAATATCTTTCAGGCAGGAAAAGACTGAGGAGTAAAGACCAGACACAATTACTAGGTACAGTGAAAATCTCCTGCAAATATTTCTGAGGTAAGAAGGCACCACATACCTCTTCAATTAAGAATATCACCCTTACAACACAGGACGATTTTATTTTTATATAGGATGTAGGACACTTGCACTCCCAATTAGGCACTGAATGGCAGAGCAACATCCCCAGTTGATGCCACGAATTCATAGGGAATAGACTCCAGTAATTCAGGTTCCTTCCCATTGGTTCTTACAATGTATGTTTCTCTGGGAGGGGCAGGCTGGCGTTTGAGTTGAACCCAGGTTCCTTTCTCTTTGGCTTTCTTCTTTTTCTGATCACTTTCCTCGGCATGTTTCAGGAAGCTGTCATGACTTTTCGATTTTTTTTTTTAAGGAAGGGTTAATAGGGTGTTTAGGGTCTACTATACCTGACTCATAGAGATCTGCCAGTTTACAGCCTCCAGAGAGCTGGGTTTGCAGGCATGCACCACCATGCCCAGTCTCTATTGTCTCAGTGTGCGGGGCTGGGGACAGCACATCAGGCTCAGGGATCGAACCCCTGGTCCTTGCACCTGCTTGCAGGCACTTTAATCCGCTGAGCTATTGGATTGGCCCTATGCTCACTATGCACACTAATCCTCTTGGCAAGTGTCTTGCCTTTAACTTGCTTGCTTACAACAATGCCAACAGCACGCTGAATAACCTAGTCTTTCCCCATTTTGCCATGGTAATATTTGTGAGGCATTCCTTTTGCACAGTACCCATTTCCTTGATGTCTACAATATCATCATTTTTCATAGAGTAACATGTATGTGGCCAAAGGAACAACGTCATGTTTTTTATGAGAGCTGGAGAACATGTACCAGGTTCCCCTCTTCTTGTGTTAGTCATTTTGGCAAATTATAGGAAGATGCCGGTCCCTGTTGAAAGGAAATGGTTACAAATTTTAAAACCATAAAAAGAGGCTTTTGGTAATTGACCTTATGAAAGTTTTCTGTACACTTTAAACTTGTTTATTGTCTCAATAATGATTTATTAATAATTATTTGGTTTTCATGTTGAACTTCCAGTTCTGGGCAAAACAAATATAGAAATTTTAACCTAGCCCAGACTCTGAGATTAAGCAAAGAAGTCAATTATTTATACAAAGAAAAAGACGAGAACACATTAAGGAGGTGCTTTCTGTTCAGTTTTTAGGAAGCACTTCTCTGCAGGGAGTGTATTGCACTTGTGATCTGAGGTTTAAATAGAGGAAGGTGTTTTCAGAGAAGGTAGTTGTTTTCAACAGGAAATGAAGATGAAAGAATATGCATATGAAGACTTTTTAGACAAATTTAGAAGGGAGGGTAGTTACCACTGAGGTTCTATGAGTTGGCACTATTTTCCCCCTCTGTGTGTGTCCACTAACCCTCAAGGTATACTTTCAGTTGGAGAAATGACTTATGTGTTTATATTAGAAAAGAGTGACAGATGCTAGTATTATCTTTGTTTGTAAGATGTGCTATGACCAGATAAGAGAGCATTCAATATTAAGGGAGAAATTTTATAGTCATTTTCGGTTCTCAAAGATGCTCAATATTTTCCCTAATTATATTATATGTAGGATTTGCTACACCCATCCAGTTGATGAAAGCTTAGAGCATTCTTGGTGCTGACACTTGGCAGACAATATTTTGATTTCAGCAATGTTTTGGTTAAATTGTGTGTGTGTGTGTGTGTGTGTGTGTGTGTGTGTGTGTGTACACACATATCACTGATAAGAACTTGTAAGGTTTTGAACCCAAGTGCCAGATTTATTCAATAATACTCATCATCTCTCTCATTTTCTTTTCTTCTGACTTTTCTTTTTTCTCTTTCTTTCTCTCTTTCTCTTTCTTTCTTTCTTTCTTTCTTTCTTTCTTTCTTTCTTTCTTTCTTTCTTTCTTTCTTTCTTTCTCTCTTTCTCTCTCTGTCTCTCTTTCTTCCTTCCTTCCTTCCTTTCTCTCTCTCTCTCTCTCTCTCTCTCTCTCGCTCTCTCTCTCTTTCTTTCTTTCTTTTTGTGGCTGGCTCAGCCCATCCTGGGTCCGGCCTGACATGGCATGTGGTGTTGGGGATCCACCAGTAGTGGTCCCTGCATTTGCCTGAGCTTGCCTAAGCGTGTGCTTTAGACTGCTGAGCTATCTGGCACATCCATCTCTCTCATTTTTATCCTTTATGTTTCTAGTTTTACAAGTTCCTTGTCTTTCAAGATTTTTTCCATTGGGCAAGTTTAGTTTGAAATTCTTCTCATATATTATTATAAATTCTGTTTATAAATGACTTTTTATAAGTGACAACTCATTTCACTCTTGGAGTAACATTGAACAAGTGTGATTTTTTTCTCTGAATGGAATCTCAAATATGTGAATGCAATTCAATTTCTATATTATGGTTTTCCCAGGTAAACATTATCTCAGCCCCTTTGACTCTCACACGGCTTGATCTTCTTTTATTGAAGAGATCAACTTCCTACATCTTATTACCCTTTTTAGTAACTGTAAATGCTATGGTTCACTTACATTATTATTCACAGCTATCAAGCACTTGGTAATTTCTTTCTCAAAGAAATTTATTTCCTTTCTATGGAAAATGTCATCATTTTTGACCTGTAGAGAGCCCTGCACTTCTTAAGTGTTCTGTTTCACCTGCAATAAGACCTTTCTTGATACCTCTTATTTTTTTGGTAGTAAGATATTTTAATATATTCACAAACTCTACCAATTAGAGAGTCCTGGTAAAGATGTCCTATCAATGGGTTCTCTGAAAAAGCAAAGGCAATGTTTCCTGGAAAAATATAATTCAACTGTGTCTCAGTGAGTGAAATCTTACTGCATGGAGATGGTTTCTCTTAAAGGGAAAGTTAACAGTCCTGCTGTTGGTGAGCACGAACACTTTATCCAGATGATAAGGATGCATTATGAGTGGTTAAGTCACTGGTTTACAACCTGAGCCTGGCAGGTGTCTGGAACGTTCCTTGCAATTGCGCATACAACCATGAGGGATGTGGTGATGTGTGTGCAAAGGACAGACCGGCTTCAGCTGAGGGTATTATTTTTATCATTTTAATCTTTTTTTGGTAAATCATTCTTATCATAAGATTTAGGTGAAGAGATGTTAAAATTATTTTGAAAAGCATTGGGCATTTTCAAACTATTTTCCTTACAAATACTGAAACATTTTCATTAATTTTCCTGTTAAAAATGGGATTCTGTGTGACCTTGGGGTTTTATGTATACCAAGGAGAAAAGAGGCCACCTACAAGGGCTAATGAGACGCAGTGAAGAAGTGAGCATTAGGATTAGGTGAAGTCAGGAGCTGCGAAGGTCCTGTTGCCATGCAAATGTTCATGGTAAAGAGGAAAAGGGGAGGAAATTACAGCTCACATGGCTGTACAGAAACAGCATTGTTCTCTCAGAGAATGCTTTCTAAAAGTCCCCCAGGGCTGTGCAGCTCTAAGTCAGCAAGCCCTTTTTATTTTCAATCACAAAGTGGAAAAAAGCAACTCCTTTTCACTTTTTCTCTTTTACGAAATCCAAGCTCTAAGTATTGTTGCGTTACCTATTCTCTCCTCAAAGAGGAAATGCCATCCCTTTTGAGGCTGAGTGTAGATTTATGAAGAAAGAAAGAGTAGAGAAATGAATCCTAACAGCACTGGATTTAATATTTTCTTCATTTTACAATGTTCTGCCTTGCTTGACATGTTTACTTTACAAACACATATTTCTGGCTTAGCCTTGCTCTCAGAACACCATGGTGCATAATTAATGTCAAGGTGGAAGGCGATTATGCAGCAAATGCTGCTCCCTCAGCTCTGAAAAGCATTTTTAAAGCCAATTTAGGTCACACATGGTTCAGTCTCTTAGAAATCTTTCTTAATTGTTCAGCTGAAGAGAACGCCTCAGGGCGTTTATTAACAGACATTCCAGTGGGTTGTGGATCCTGGGGTGTCTGAATGGACTGAGAGGAGCGTGGAGGATTCTCAGGGTGCACTGGGGGAGGGGTGACTATTGCAGAATAGAGGGACCTGGAAAAGGTTATTTCTTTTTTGTATGCCTCTTAGAGCTCTAAGCAAATCACCAGTGCAAAGGACACAGTTTAGCTCAAAAGTGTGTGACAAATTGTGCAGTGATTTACGAAAGAAAACTGTGCTTATTTTCTTCACTCCAGTAGGCTTCTGGGGTTGACATGGTATGGAAGATGTCAGGCTAGGAACTGATACTAAAGACATTTTTAAATGGATCATTTCCTTTCTGCTGGATTCTTAGGTATTTTCTGAATCCTGGCTGGATAGGGAGTGGATTGACAAAGTCTTCGGCCATGGAGTCAAATGACGGAAAAATGTCAAGCTCCTTCTGGGATCTGCAGTCTCAAAAGCTAAAGTGAGAAGAGGAGCTGTTTTGGGGTGGGCACTTGTGTTTCTGGTGGGGGAAGGGAGAACAAGGGAGGGTCTTTTAGATGTGCCATCTGCCTAGGGGATGACGCCGCCTGAGCACAGTCTAGCTGTGTGTGTCCCCTCTCTCCCTCCATTTCTTCATTCTTGACTGCTCAGGGTCATCATGCTGCCACACATTTCAATGAATTTCTGTTTGGACAAAAGAAATGTTCCTCATTTATCATCACTGTGTGTCAAATAGGTTAATTAAGCAGAGTCTAATATTGGGTTTCCTCTGTAAGGGATTTGGTGAGAGAGAGCAACCATGAGAAACCTGGAAAGAAGGGAGCGAAGCAGGAGAGTATGAGAGATTCTCTGTCTTGCAGAGAAACCAGTGAAGGTCCAGCCCTAGCCAGATTCCCCAGGGAACACCAGATCTGGAGTGTGGCATCTCAATCCCTGACACCACATGCTACACCAGCACCACCCCCAGGGCAGGCTGAGCTGGCCATAACATAAACAAACAAACAAACAAACAAACAAATAAAATATATTAGCAAAGTACAAAATTTCAAGGGCAGGTGGCATAGCTCAGCAGATTAAGTGCTTGCTTAAGTACACTCAGGGGCCAGGGTTTGATCCTTGGCTGGCTCCACATGCTGCGCTGGCCCCATTCTCAGGTGTGCTGAGCTGGCAGTGGAGTCTGTAATCCCAGCACTTGGGAGGCAGGAAACAAGAGGATCAGTATGAGTCAGATTTGCATAGTGAGACCCTCCACAAAAAAATAAAGATAAATAAAAATAAATTGAAAAAGAACACAATTTCACTTTTGTTACTCTCTAGATCATTTCTAGGACTATATAAAAGAAGGAACTGAATCCATTTGTAACATCATAAATTGCCCTTACTGAATGCTAAAAAAGTAGCACTTTGTTCTTGTTATTTTCTACATAGTACTGTTTTAAGTTCACTTACATGCATTGTCCATATTTTATTTAATGTCTGTTATGGGGTGTGTCTAGATGTAGTTCCAAATCCTGTTGTGGCCGTGGGATTTTTCAGAGGTGGCTGAATCTAGGGTGTGCAATGTCTGGATTAAGTGTCTTGGGATTCAGGGTGGGTGATGGATGGATTCACTGACTAATTGGCACTGCCATAATTTGGGTAGACTGGATATATCAGAAGGGACAGAAATAGGCTTGTCTCCTCTTTAATGCTCTTGTTTCAGCTTTCCAAAGCCTCTATGAACTTTTGTTCTTCTGTTTTGTGCCACCTTGCCTTGGGGTCACCCGATTATGGACTGAAACTTCTGTAAACGATAAGCAAACCTTTTAACTTTGGGTGTCACGTATTTTGTCTCAATAACTAGAGACAAGTAATTAAGACAATGTCTAATTTATTTCTGAGATGCTTGAGTTTGATAATTAAATTTTGGAGAATAAAGATGACTGGGATTTTTAAAGGTGTCTTTTCTTACATCAAACTGACCCCAGACCAAAACACATGCATCAAAGTGGGGAGCACCCGTCTAATCCCAGCTCTGAGGGGCTAGGACATGAGGATTGCTGTGAATTCAAGGCCAGCCTGGGCAACATGGCAAAGCTGCCTCAAAAATATAAGTAAGTAAAATAATAAACAAAGCCAACATCACATGTTTCTGGATATCAATTTCTCCCTTTCTTTTGCTCCACAGAGATAGATGGATTTAAGATCTATCAAACAGGCCCTCATCTGGGTGTAGAACTGATATTGTGGGCGAATTTAACTGGGCGGGCATCTGCAGAAAATTCTGACACACAACATGTTCCTATTTCCTCTAGCAAAGGCTTGGCTCTAGAGGGAGGAAGAGACTGACTGAGGTAACGTCTTCAGCTGGTCCTCTGTGTGATCTTCCCATGCCTCAGTCACTTCTTGAATGCCTAAGTGAGTTTCCAACTCTGTTGTGAGTCAAAACAATTTCCGCTTGTTTCATTTACCTTCCAATATGGCATTGAAGTAAGACTTGAAATGGGAGTTTGATTGAAAGCAGAGCTATCTCTCTGTTCCTCTGGCAGAAAAAAAAAATGTGGGCAAAATTTTTTCTTGTCTCTATGGAGCCTGAGGAGTAGGCCTTTGTTCCAGAGAAGAAGCTGGAAGGCCCCGTGCTGCTGATGCAGATGTGTGAGGACGTGCGCTCCTCAGAGGTCGGCCATCCATCTCCCTTCACTTGCTGGGCTTCCTTTTTCCAGATGACTACAGAGAGGCCAAGTTGGATGTGCCACTCGGCACCAGCCCAGGGGAAACTAATCGCACCCTTTCAGTAGATTAAATGGATTGAGCCATTCAAGGGAATCCATTTTATGGAATCATTTGGCTTATTGAACAGCCTCCTGTTACAGATAAATAAAATCTTACAGCAAAGGAGCTTCTGGGCTATTTTTCCAGCAGGATAGCCCCCCCCCCTTTTTTTTTTGCTAGCAAAATGAAAGCATCAGAGAAATGGAAAACATCATGCTAAGTGAGCCCTGGACCAGGAGCATTCTTTCCTTTGAAAAAAAAGTAAAACAATTTTCTCTATTGGCAAGCACCTCATTTCTGTGCTACTTCTTTCTCATTATGGCCGACTCAGCCTGCCCCAGGGGTGGGGGGCTGACGCAGCATGTGGTGCAGGGGTCTGTGCTGTGGTCTCTACGGCTGCCTAACCTTGCCTAAACAGGCACTTAAACCGCTGAGCCATCTCACTGACCCCTCTATGCTACTTGCTCATGCACATTTCTAGGCACACTGGCTTCCTCTGTCCTTCAATTCTGTCTTCCAGGGACTTTGCCCTTGTAGTTTCCTTGTTTGTTACTTTTCTTTCAGATCTTCACAAGACTGGTCCTCTGTGAGCACTGCTTTAGTTCAAGTGTTGTTTCCTTGGAAGTGTATTAGTTTTTATCTTCAGAGAACTTGTAAAGAGGCACCCACATCGCTCCCTGATACATTATTTTCAGTCTCTCCATTATCTAAGACTCTCATATAGTTTTTACTTACATACTAGTGGACACTGTCTTCTGACCAGAGCAACATCTTATCTTTCAGCTGCGTGCCTCATACGACAGGAGGCTTAACAGGTATTTGATAAGACTGCAGATTGAAGAACGACTCAGGTAATCTGGATCATATTGGAAACCAGTTCTGTAAAACTGAGAAATTTTCATATTCTTTCTTGGTGTCAGTTTTCTTGAAATGAAGCCCTAGCGATTTTGCGGCTATACTTACGCTTTATGATTCGATTCATATGTTTATCTTCACTAGCTTCAGTATCATAATATTGGGATGAAGAGTTAGGATTCTGCCTCTTTCGTTATGTAATGGATTGTCTTAATTTTGCTATTTCACATCACAACAAGCATGGCTATTTTTGGATTGTGCAAACACCATTCAGATGAATAGTTAGGGATTAAACTGGAGTGGTTGGGGCTTAACATACTGAAGATGAGACCCAAGTATTAATTTTCTCAATTTTCAGCAGTAATTTCCACTGAGAAATAAATACCCTTTAGTGGAGATAGTGAACTATGAAATTTTTTTTTTTTTTTTTTTGAAAGACGAGGTTTGGCTTTGATTTAGGTACTTCTGAGGGTGATAGGCGGCTTCTAGCATACATTGCCAATGCACAGTCTGAGTGCAGTCCTTCCTCTTCAGGAGTACGCCATCATAGGCAGAATGTTGAACTTGAGGGTGGTCCGTACGTTCTCCAGCTGCTCATCCCTGTGCTAAAGATCACGTGCTGTGTGGTGGTGGTGGTGGATATCATCTTGGTAGAATCAATTCACTCATGCTCTTCTCTTCATGCAGGTAACACAGTACGTTACTTTATTTTATTTTATTTTTTTAATGTATTGGATTGTTCCAGGATCTTACTATGCACTGTGGACATGTAGTGATCCTCCTGTTTTTAGCCACCCCAGCGATGGGATTACAGGCATATGCCAATACTCCTGGACTCTGTGGCTGGCTCAGTCCTCCCTGGAGGCAGGAAAGAACTGATGCCTCTGCTGAAAGTAATTTTCTTGTCTGCAGATGATTGTTTTTGTTTTATTTAGGTTCTCCACTGACTGAATTGGGTACACTCACTTTAGGAAAGGGAATTTATTTTACGTTGTCTTTGTGGGATTTTGTTTCTTGAGACAGGGTCCAACTATGTAGTTTAAGTCACCCTTGAACTCAGTATGTAGACCGGGCTGGTCTTGAAGTCATGGTGATCCTCCTGCCTCAGCCTCCAGAGTGCTGAGATTATGTGTCACCATGCCTGGTCTTTACTTAATCTTTGGACTCAAATGACATTTTTTTTCTTTTAATTTTATTTGTTACAGGGTCTCACTATGTAGTTTAGACTCTTAGTGATCCTTCTGTTTTCAGCCTCCCTAGTACTGGGATTACAAGAATACACTACCATGCCCAGTCTACAGATTATTTCAATTCAAAAACATCTTCAAAGACATTCCAGTACTTGACCAAAACTCTGAACACTTTCTTTCTTTCTTTCTTTCTTTCTTTCTTTCTTTCTTTCTTTCTTTCTTTCTTTCTTTCCTTCTTTCTTTCTTCCTTCCTTCCTTCCTTCCTCTCTTCCTTCCTTCCTTCCTCCCTTCCTTCTTTATTTTTAAAAATTTTTTATTTTATTTTATTTTTTCTTGTTTCAGTACTTTATTTATTTTTATGGCTGGCTCAGCCTGCCCTGAGGGCAGGGCTGGCACAGCATGTGGTGCTGGGGATCGAACCGCGGTCCCTGCAGTCACCTAAGCTTTCCTAAGCAGGCACTTTAGACCACTGAGCAATCCTGCTTTCTTTCTTTCTTTCTTTCTTTCTTTCTTTCTTTCTTTCTTTCTTTCTTTCTTTCTTTCTTTCTTTCTTTCTTTCTTCTTCTTCTTCTTCTTCTTCTTCTTCTTCTTCTTCTTCTTCTTCTTCTTCTTCTTCTTCTTCTTCTTCTTCTTCTTCTTCCTTCCTTCCTCTACTCTTCTCTTTTTCTGTCTTTCCCTCTCTCCTTCCTTTTGACAGACTCTTACCATGTAGTTTGGACAAGTCTTCACAATACTCCTGCCTCAGCCTCCTGAGGGCTGGGATTACATATCTGTGACACCATACCCAACATAATTCCTTTTAAAAAAATAGAGGGAGATGTTTAACACTGCTGATATTCAACGTTCTTTTCATTTTTATTAACTTTTTATGGAATTCTCTCTCTCTCTCTTCCTTCTGTATTTTTTTAGAGAAGAGTCTTCAGTGTGCTCAGGGTCTCACTACTAGATCAGACTCAAAGTGATCTGCCTGCTTACAGCCTCCCAAGAACTGGGATTGCAGGAGCAGCACCACAGTCAGTCTCAGTTGCCATCTCAGCATGCCGTGGGGGCAGGGTTGGTACAACGGACTCTGGGGATCAAACATCCAAGCCCCTGTGCCTGCTTACAGGTCCTTTAATCTGAGCTATTTGGCCAGCCTGGAATTACCTCTGTTGAACTTCTTGTTCTTTAAGTCAAGGTGCCTGACATTTCTCTTACCAAGGGCAGACATGTGACTCAAACTAACCTCAAAGAACCCTTTCTGGGACTAGAAATCTTAAGTAGAAGGACACAAGGAGGGAAGGACATGGGTAAAGCCCTCAGTAGTAGAAGCTTTTTGCATACTTCCTACTGCTTAGAAACTTGAAACACCCAATTTTAAATTTCATATTTACATCTCTGTTTCTACATCTTTTCTATTGTTTGCAAGGGAAGTACACTCAGGTACTCAAAGCGCTGTGTGATTCTCAACCCTTTCCTATCTAGTCCTACTGAGGATGAAGCTTTAACTGCTCTAGATTTGCTACTGGCATGGATTTCTCAAAAGATTAAGAATTCATCGGAAGCCTGACCTGCCGCTGAGAATTTTGTAGCAAAGTAAAGTTTTTGAAGTGTTTTCGTATTCACACTTGTCAGGATTGGCTTCTGCTCAATCTTAAAAACTGCCTGTAGTACTCACTTTTCAAGTGGGTTTCCCGGGACTTTTTAAAACAATATAGATTGTGTATTTTAACAAGGATTTAAGCAGCTAATTATACAACATTTTTTCTACTGCCCTTGGAGAGTTTGTGGGCGGTGAGAACTCATCACCAACGCTCTCAGTCCTTTTCTTATCGCTGAGACCAAACACCCAACAACCCCAGCTTAAGGGAGGAGAGGTTTGTTTTGGCTCATCGTTTTTAAAGGCTTCAGGGGCCCGGCGGGATGGCTCAGTGGTCTAAAGCGCCTGCTTGGGAAAGCTTGGGCGGCTTCAGGGACCGCGGTTCGATCCCCGGCACCACATGCTATGCCAGACCTGCCCTTGGGGTGGGCTGAGCCGGCCATAAAAATGAGTGAATAAACAAAAAAGGTTCTGAAACAAGAAAAAAAAATAAATAAAAAGAAAGTGTTTAAAAAAAAAAATAAAGGCTTCAGTCCATAGTAGACTGGGTCAATGCAAAAAGAGGTTGGTAGGAAGGTCTGGGAGGAGGGATGTCACCAGCTCCATGGCAACCAGGAAACAGAGAGAGAAGGGTGGAGCTAGAGAGGGAGGAGTGGCTTTCTAGGCCCTACCCTAGGGACCCACCTCTTTAGACTTGGCCTACTTTTTAATACCGCATTCAGCTTGGAACTCATCAGAGGATTCACCCAATGGAGAGTAGTGGTGAGTGCCTCTGTGATCCATCCACCATCCGGAGCCCCAGCTCTGAACGCCCAAGGGGTCCCCCCCTTTTGGGGGGGCATTTTAGATCTAAACCATAACATCAAATCTCTCCATCTCTGATCAATGACTAGGCATACATTTCACAGTATAGATGACAACGCAGGAACTTAACTCAAAGTTCTGTCCCGAACTGGCTTCAACGACCTGGTCACAAAGGTAGGGCTGACCTCTCTCTGTCTCTCTTACTGACCTGTAGAGCTCATACAATGCTGTAGGTTGCCCTCCACACAGATTGCAACACTAAAGAGTACCATAATATATTCTAGATCCAAGTCCAGTCAGAAAGATGGCCAGGAACCAGCAACAGCATCTGTTACAGAAAATTGTGCCCTCCTGCCATTGCTGTACTGTTCTTGTGTTGGCAGATGAAAACATCCCCCTTTGACAGTTGCACTTGGCTCCTTTAGAGCCTTACAAATCCTCACTTTGCCATCTGCATTCTCTCCTATGGTAATCAAGTGGATCTTAGCACCATTGCTTTTTTTTTTTTTTTTTATGTGTATAGAGTGCATTACGGTAAACCTTCAGCTCTTTCAATCACATCAGCAAACATTTAATGCTGCCTTTTATAACCTGAACACGCTTTGTTATTCCTCTCACATTTCATGCCTCAGTGGTTGGTGTAAGTTCCCTGCTGTATTACAACTGCCTGTTCAGACACTCAATCCTCATATCCACTGGGATATCACATATTGCTAAGGTCAGAATTTTCTTTTCTGTGAAATTGTGCAGTTTTATTTTTCAAGATAGATTGTGTGCTTAGGGTACACTTAAAGAAAATCCGAACTACTTGCTTCTCTTACTTGGAAATTCTTGAAAATATTCACAGGTTTACAGGGAAAATCCACAGATTTTCTGACCCATCTAGAAAATTAGTGAATAAGGTGCTTAAAAATCTATGCTTCTTCCTTGTATCTTTCCTACCCTTGGGTCATATACAACAGTATCTACAGCATATTTATCTTCATAGCATGTACAATTATGTTTTTAGTTTTAGGGAGCACATTGGGCATTGCAAATCTGGCGAATGAAACTTCACATGAGCATTTTAAACGAAGTGATTTAATTCAATATAATTTTCATCTTTATACTCAGGTGACAAGAATTTTTTTTTTCCCTCAACTGCATCTATCCACTTTCATTATGAAGGTGAGAAAGGAACATTTTCTTGGAAGTGATCCCGGGAGGCAATAAGTACCTAAGTTTCTCAAAGACCTTTAATCCCTTACAAACCTTTACCTGAACATTGCAATAATCTCACCTTTTTCCTTCCCAGATTAACTCTTCTTTTTCTGTAGTTCCTTGAGTTGTTCTAATTCTTCCCTGGATTGTTTTTCTTGGAAAGCTTCTCATCAAATATATGAAGCTCTATTTGTGTATTGAGAAGCCCCATCTCTCAGAACTCTATGAATGCTACTGGTGTCAGTAATTTATGGCAGACGCCTGCCCGATTGCTATACCAACATTGCAAGAAAGAGTAAGTAGTTAAATCCGCTGAAAGGTAGGAGTAACGTTTGAACCTGGAGTCCATTCAGAGAAGGACATGCCACAGCAAAGGCATGGATAGAAGACTGGAGGCAAAACTGAAAGAATCCATTGCAAGGGTGGACTTTCTGTCGGGAAGACAATTGAAAACACAGCAAAATCCTCACTTGCAACATGGGGGAGGGGGTAAACAGCTAAAACCATCATAAGCCTTCTCTGATATTTCTCTTCTCTATTTTTTCCTTTGTTCAAATGATGACTTAATTTCTCATTTCCAGACTCTTAAATCTGTGAACAGATTTTAAGAAGCTTGGGAACTACCTTTGAGGTAAAACCTTGGTTTAGCCAGAAAACGCAGCCATTTTATGCAAGTCTTTCTATTAATGATACCAGTGCATAATCTATGCTAGGTACTTTAGAGATAAGATGGTCTTGCTCAGGCCTATTTAATCTGAAGAATATTTCTTGTGCACCAGACATTTACATATGGTGACCAATGACATTTTCAGAATGCAACAAATGGCTTGTGAATCAACAACAGCAAAAGAGAATGCTCAGGATAAAATTTAGAACAGTGTTATAACTTGGATATGGAGTGTGTCCCCAGAGGTTCATGTGTTGGGAATTTGGTCCTTTGTTTTATGAGTGAGAGGTGGACTGGTACTTCTAGAGGTGGATCTCAGAGAGAAGTAATTAGGTCACTGAGGGTATTGCCCTAGGAAGGAATTGATGTAGTTCTTTTATAATGTTGGTTAGTTCTGGTGAGTGAAGTGTTAGAAGAAGTCTTAGCTCAACCCATCAATCACTCTATGGTTTTTGCCTCATGGAGCCCTTGACAAACTCAGCACCATGATGTTTGGACTTTTGGCCTCTAAAATTATAAGCTAAATCATCCTCTTTGGTTTATAAATTGTCACAGCCGAATAATTTTTAAAACCTGACTCATCCAAATGATCGTGTTGACAAGTGGCTCAGGTCAAGTCAGATGGTTGAATAATGATCATATTTTTTTTCTCCTGTATAAGAGTATTTTCAATTGAAATTCTTGGTTCTACATTTAAACATAATCTTCTGCTGGTCCACTCATGTTGCTGAATACTGAAGTTTTTTCTTTCTGCTAATCAAGGTATAAGGTTGTTAGGGTCTGTGTCTAGTTGTCCCCCCAAAGTCTCATGCAATCATGGTGTGGGGACTTCTAGTGTTTGAGACTAACTCATGATCCACTGAGATTATGGGTTTTAGAGCTCCTGGGATTACGGATTTTAGTACTGCTGGGATTATGGGTGTGTGTACCTTCCCCAGCCTGGGACAACAGCCTAAATGAAATTTAAGAGAGAGAGAGAGAGAGAGAGAGAGAGAGAGAGAGAGAGAGAGAGAGAGAGACAGACTCTCTGTTGCCATTGTTGCTATTCCACTGCCATGAACTGGGTGCTCTCTGCCACGTGCCTCTCTGCCTTGGAGCCAGCCAAGTATGAACTGAAACCTCCAGTAACTGTGAACTAAATACATCTTTCTTTCCTTCATTTTGGGTGTCAGGTATTTGTACAAACAGTGAGAGAAGAGTAACTGAGACAAAGGTTCTAAGAGGAGGGACTTCCAAATCAGAAAACAACTATCCTAGCTTCTGAGGAAGAATGGCTTAATCGCTAGGAATATTGGCTTTTGTGACAAATTTCTGAAAGTGAAATCTAGACTCATTTACTTGTATTAAAAACTTGATAAAATCACCTAACGTACTTGTGCCTAACTTTCTTCACTTGTCAAATAAAAACAATAACAACTTTAATCAATTATTATGTAATATTAAAGAGAATTAATGCATGCAATATTCTGAACCACACTGAGATAGAGTAATTTAAAGTTGTTGCGTTATTGTTCCTGTTATCATTGCCATTGTCGATGGCTCTAGGATGGCAAGTGTACCTCCTGAGGGACTCGAAATTAACTGTGTAGGACAAAGGGCAAAGCTAACCACGGCAAACCACCAATTTTTTCTAACCTTCTCTATGATAACGTCCACTGTCCTTATGGCATGTTATAATTGGCATGAAATCATACTGCCTTCTTGAGGGAAGGCTGGACTTAGGAGATAAAGGACATGGTTCGGTTCTAAGGAAAAGGTTTCTTGTAGTGTGTCTGCTACGAGAAAAATTTTGCAGGCATTAGAGCTAGGCGTGACATGCCCAAGTCCCTGTGCTTTGATATCCCTCACTCGCTTAACCTAAGATAACAGTCATGAGCCAGAAAGCTAGTTGTACTTTTACCTATTAAATTACCCCAGGAAATAAATTTATACAAGTACTTCAGAGGAAGTCCTAATAGTGATAATGTATTTACAGGCTAAGTTAGGGCCAAATTCTGAACCCTTGGTGATGATAAGTTAAGCTTTGAAGTTTTTTTTTTTTTTTTTTTTTTTCTGTTAGTATCTTGGAAATGAGAAAGAGGACTTTTAGCTAGGTAATTCTGGGGGAAAACTGGTAGTGTTAATTCCTTAGAATTTAGAATCTTCCTTTTTTATTTCATAATTGATTTTTAGGCATAGAGCAACTTCTTGATTTAGGTCTTATTATACCTGGAGTTTGCATGGCTTATATTTCATGCTCTTAAAAACTATTTGGCTCCTCTCTTCTGTTTCCTGTCCTATACTCATACCGTAATTTCATCTTCCTGTTCTAGAGGAAAAACCTAGGAGGCTTTCCACACTTACTGTTGCTCTCAGTGGAGAGCAGTGTTGACAATGAAGGGAGAGACGGCCTTCTCAGTTGAGCCTGTGAAGCACAGATGTTGTTCTAAGACCCCGCTGAAGCCAGTTAAGCTGCTCCACCTTATAGGTAGGCAGTCTCAGCATTTCTCACCCTTGTGCACACACACTGAACTGTAAATCCTGCGGAGGCAGCCTTCCTGGTGGAATTTCTCCATTTATCTCTCTGACTAAGGCTTGAATTTGTAGCTTGACACTGAAGCAAGGTCAGTCAGTACACCATATTGCACTTAAATTGGGAAGTTGATTTCTTCTGTCCATCCAACTCTAAATTTAATTTTTTTCCTCTAGGTTATTACTGTTGTGCCAAATATTGTCACTGTAGACTGCACTAATATAAAGAGAAAATTAAATGCTGCAGATGTTCTTGGTCTTGCTGCTCATGTCAAAAACTGTGTGATGTTGAAGTACCCTGGAGACTTTGATTTTCAAAACTGAAGACTGTCACCCAGTGTTTGTGACAAGTAGACATGGGCAACAGGCTTAGGAAGAGGTGGGAAAGAATTGTGTGACCTTCTCTCAAAACCTTGAGCCCAATCAAATGCACTTTTGTTGGGAGATGTGATCAGAATTGAGGTCATCTGAAAATGGTCGCTGACGTAGCGCTTGGCTCAACTCCTGACAGAACAGATAAAACTCTTCCCCTGGGGTGATAGCTTTTACATTATTGGTTTTACTTGACTTCTATTATGCTTTTTCCATGAAATGATGAACTTCTCATGGCATTATTTTGGTTTCTGTTCAATAGGAGAAAGATGACATAAAATCAGAATTTGGAGGACTTCGGTAAGTAAAAATGAAATAAGTGTATAAAAACTTTATAATTAACTCTCTTGAGAAGAATTCAGCTAAATGCATGTATTTACTTTTATTCTCAGTATAGTGGAATATAGTTACTTTTCAAAGTGTGGGCTGCGCAATGATGTCCTTCTGAAGAATACGGCAAAAGGAGATAAGAAAGTCTTTAATCAGACAAACTCTACTATAGCAAGAGTATTAACATCTGTATCTAGAGCCAGCCAAATAGCTCAGTGGTCTTCTCTGTCCATAAGTCCCTTCAGCCACAACCACAAGCAATTTATCTGGGTGTTTCTCACTCAATCTTGACATAAGCAGTTAACTATTCTATCACTGTACTGGCACACACCAAAGCAGGCAGAGTTTCTGGAAAAAAGGAACATCTGAGAAACTTCTATGCACTAGAAGAGCTTAGAGACAAAACAACTGAATACAATGTGGCATTCTGGGTGAGGTTCTGAAGCAGAATGATATATCAGTATAGCACATTGGGCTTGTCTGTGTATCTCAATTGATACACAGTTGAAGCCAGGGCTCTTTCGGTGAAGCCAGGGCTCTGTTAAGGGTTCTATCATGTTATAATCTTTAAACAATGCTCCATTATTACATCATCGCACTATGTAGCACTTCTTGGGGCACAGGATGTGGTTTCCTCGCTTAGAACATCCTAATGCTGAAACTAAGACATCCCCAAGGTTACCTTCCTTCCCAGAGGCTCTTGGGATTGGTTTCAGGACCATGCAGCTTATTAGTGCTCATGAAGCCTGAGGTACCCATTTCCTTGCTGGTTATAGCTTGGGAACCTCTCTCAACTCCTGCCTTCCTAGCCACAATTTCGCCTCCATTATAAAACCATCAATAGCACAATGGGTCTTCCTCTTGGTTTATGTTTTCTGAGTTCTCCTTTAGCTATATTTCTGTCCTGAGTAGGCAGTAAATTCCAATTTTAAGGCCTCTTGGGATTATATTGGATTTATAAGATTATCCAGTATAATCTTTCTCTTTTAAAATCATATGATTAGCATCCAAACATTTATGAAGTCCCTTTGGCCATACACTGTAGCATGTGGCAAGATGCAGGGATTATAATGTGCACAACTTTGAGTGTATGTATGGGTTATCATTATTGAAGAGAAAACTCTGAGCTTTGACACTAAATATCAGCACTGCTATCGACTCCGTTCTGACACCACTCCTGCTGTATGCCTCTGTGTATACTCACATAAATCCTAGGCTCATCAGTTAGCTTTCTTGCTACTGCCTTTCAAGACGCCACTATTTTTCCTTCCCACTGCTGTTTTAGTTATTACCATTTTGAATGGTGTGCTTCCATCTTCTTTTAACTAACCACTGAGCCAGTTGTGAAGGAATTTATTTTGAAACTTTTTAGTGTAATTTTAAAAATGCCTGATAAAATGCTTCCTCCTTCCTCCCTCCCTCCTCTTTCTCCCCTTTCTCCCTCTGCCATCCTCCCTTCTTTCCTCCCTCGCCTCCCCCTTCTGTTTCCCCTTCCCCTCCCTTCTCTTCTCTTTCCCTCAGCCAGAGAGTGAACATCTACATACCTGTGTCTTCAGTACCTGATACCCTGGGAACACTCAGGAGCTACTGGGCTAACAAATGTAACAAAATTTTTGTCATAATACATCCCTCATACTTGCCTGTAGGTGATCTTATTATCCCTATTAGACAAAGACCAAGCTGATGCTGATACATCAAAGCATTTCTCCATTCCCTCCCAGCAAGTTCAACCCTTGGGAGGAGGGGCCTGTAACATAGATTCTTAGAAAGGCTAGGCCTTCATTGAGATCGTTCTACTACAACACATCTTTGGGGGGTTGGATGGCTGCTGAGTGACTACTCAGGACAACTTACTGAAAGTTCTTATACTTAGATTTTCATATTTTATTTCCCTCTAGGATAATTGAGTTTTCAGCTTAAGTATCCAGACTTAGAATTTCCTACTTACTCTCACATATATTTAGATGATAATAGCCATTCCCCGCAAAGCTATGAAAGAGCTGTTTACAACTTCTATCCCGACTGCAGCTCCTCCACAAGGTGCTGACTGCCTTGTCATCCCTGTCTCCACTGACTGGCCGTGTCCCAGGAACGGAGGCCGTGAATGCTGTGTGCACTTAAAGTCAGGACAGCATCAGGCAGTGTGGAATGGACTGACGACATCTTGAGATCAGCGAAATGGGATATTCTGAGGGCTCAGGTCCTCAGTTAACGTCACCTCCTCGCTGTCTCCTTCTATGACCGGTGAGCACTCAGTTTGGTCACTTGAGTACAGGACCTCAAGTGGGTCATACCGCAGGGGCGCTGTCAGTGTGCAGCGGAAGTTACAGCTGGATGTGGGGTTTTCCTTCCGGTGCTTAGCGCTCTCCGTGTTTGCTGGGGTGAGCTGTTTAGGTAGTGCAGAGACAGCCTTATGGTAGCCAGACAGCTCTGCCGCTTTCTTCTCTGGGGTTTCTTCCTCACACCTGGAGACAGCTGAACTGGGATACAATTCAAAGTATGAGCTTAAGCAGGAAGCAGGAATTTTAAAAGGCATTTGGATTCGAGCAGTCAGATTACCGAGATCTACATCCAGACTGACCATTACTAGCTGTGTTATCTTCTTTTAGGTCCTTCACTCAATGTTGAGTGCTTCATAATGGTAATAAATGCTTCAATGAAATGCCTGTGCAGAGTTCAGTGCAGTGCCTGGGACCCAGAAGGTGCTTCTCCCGTAAGTCCACTTGGCTGCTACTGTACTTATTTCTGCATCTTATCAGGGAAGCTTCCCAGGATACTCCAATCTGCACCCCATCTCAGGACCAAATGAACACCTCTGACTGGACATCCGCCTTGCTCTTTTATATTCTATGGGGCTTATGTAATATTCTGATATACTAGTGTTATTTTAAATGGTCGATTCTATTATGACAGTGGAATAGGCGCTCAATGAGGAGGAATCTGCTCTTCACAAAAATCTTGTTTTTCTTTTTCATTTTGGGGAAGGGTCTACAGGTGTTCAGAGTCTCACTACTAGCTTGGCCTCCTAGTGATCCTCCTGTTTACAGCCTCCCAAGAGCTGGGATTACAGGCATGCACCACCATACCCGGTCTCAATTGCCATCTCAGCATGCCCTGGGAGCTGGGCCAGTGTGATAGGGCCGGAGATCAAACCCACAACCCCTGTGCCTGCTTGCAGGCACTTTAATTTGCTGAGGTATTCAGCCGGCCTTTGTTTTTCTTTTTGAAAAGGAAAAACAAACAAGCAAACTGAAAACATCTAAATGACATACATTCTGGCATTCTCATGGCTGAACTCTTTTTTTAATTTTTTATTTTTTTTTCCAATTTTTTTATTGTTTAAATTTAACAATGGTTATATTACATATTTTCATCATCAGATCAGTTTAGATTAATACATATAGGTATATAAGATTGATCAAACAATTAAACATTAACCTTTCTAAATCCACATTACTTTTTCTTTTTTCTTTTCCCCCTTCTTTTCTTTGAAAGTTGACATATTGCATATTGTCCTCACAATCATTCTATAGAGTGCAGTGTGTGGGCATGACCCACATCCCTATTGATGTTGCATAGGAAAAAGAAAGAAAGAAAAAAAAAAGGAAAGAATATACTTCTCTTTGGACTAAGAAGAAGCAGATACATACACAGTCAAAGGTTTTGCAATTGCAGTGTGCCACCAGTGAAGCTTGTGATGTTGGAGGCTATTGAATCTAAGCCTCCTAAAGCTCATCTCACCAATCTAGCTCTGTGTTCCATGCATTGTAATTAAGGATTTTTTTTTTTTTTCTTGCTGGGTGGTCAAGGGCAAGTCGAAGCAAGACCTTTATAACTAAACATTCTTTTTTTTTTTTTTTTTTTTTTTTTTTTTTTTTC